>JAESVK010070095.1:16263-40918 GCA_017140935.1 Hamamelis virginiana
TATATATATATATATATATATATATATATATATATATATATATTATTAGAAACAGAACTGTTGTTTAATTTGTTGAAAATCCTTGATTTACTGGCCAGTTTCTGTCATTTTGTTAATGCCTTTATGGTGTTCTAGTGCCAAAATGAATTTGGATTGAGACAATGAAAAGAAACAAAACGGCATGTTGTTTAATTTTCTAAATTTTACAGATTAGTTTTTACATGAAGAATGCATGTCATATAGACCTATACATGAAGCCAAACAAATAAATTGGGTTTCAAAGATTGTAGCCAGTCATTTATGCAATATACAGACTTCAACACATTTACATTATGTAGACAACAAGAGGCGAATGTAGATGTCATTGTTTCATACTAATCATTAATTTCAAGTGATTAGCTATAATTGAAAGTGCAGATGCTAGAGCACTGGCATAACCCATGATGTTCAGTAGCCAAATTAGGCTCTAGTTTCCAATTATGCACAAATTCATAATCAAAATCCTTAATGATTTAAAATTTCCAGAAGATAGGAGCTTTAACAAATTTGGTGGTCTTCTCTTGCATGAAAGAGCCTGACAATAGCCTCTTTTGTCATTTTAAATATTATAGCCAAGTATATATAACAAGAAACTAGGTTTACCACTGCATATTAACTCAACAAATATCATCTATCCAATAGTTGGACAAAATGTCCCAAGTAAATATATTTCTCTCTTCAACTCTTAATTTGTCCCAAGTAAATGCAAGTTTATAGTTTCAACATAATTAGTATTCCAAATAGAACCCAATTCTACACAACCAAAAGCAAAAACACATTGTCAAATCCATTTGTCTAAAAGTTGTTCAACAAGACACATATATGATAAATACGAGAATTATTAATACAAGTAACAACTTGTTCATCATTCTTTGATTATCCATCATTTTTTGTTAGTTGTCGATTGCTTGCGCGTATAAAGTGCAGTTCAATCCCAAGCGTAGGATCTACCGTTGCAAGCATAATATTTCATGGAGTCACATGATTGTGTCCACATAGATAAGCAGTTATAAAGAAACTCGAAAATTCTTTCTAAAAGTTGTTTAGTGTAGAGAAAAGAAAGAAAATCAATGGTGGGATTGAGATTTGTTTTTGTGTAAAATACACAAGGATTGTTTATAGTCTTACTGAAATATAGAAAAACTGGAATTTAGAGTTCAACTTATTCATGTCATTAGTATTAATTCATCACAATTTGTACTCATTTCAGTTACACTGAAGAGTGACCTGAATGGAAAATTTTACAATAGAAACTTAACCAACTATTCAAGAAATAGGATATTCATGATAAACAACAATTTAATGCAAACATCACACACTAGGAACGCCTTAATTGCTAAGAACTACCTGTGGCAAGAACTCCTGTCAACAAATGGTAAAAGCTGACAGTTCCTTATGGATCATATATAAATTTTATGTTTAATATGAATATCCAAATCTGTCTAGTTAAGTTATATGTGACAAGTAATACCTCAGATATAAATTAAGTATCCCTCTTCATCCCAGTTAATAATTTAGCTACTCATAATGATTGAAAGAACTTTAATAAAAACAAAATAACTTAAAAGCATAATTTAAACTAAGAAATATGAAATTAACTTCTATAAACTAGAATTAAATTAAACTGAGTACTTGTTACAGATTAAAACTAAACAATATCAAGATTACATAATGAAATTAAAACTAAAACATGAACTAAGTACCTATTAAAGTTAAAAAGAAAAAGAGATTAGAAGAAAGAAGAAAAACTCTTTACAAAAACCATAATTCTATTCTATGTAAATGAAAAATACATACAAACATAGATGAGGGCTAAAGCTTATATACAAAACTAAGGAAAATACAATTTTGCCCTTCAAAAAAGCAAAAATTCGAGATATTTTGGCTAAGGCGGCGCCCATTACCGATAATTAGGAAGACAATTATCGGTAATGGCTCTTCTGAATCAGCTTTACAAGCTGTAATTATCGATAATAGTGAACGATAATTATCGATAATGCCTCTCTGCAGAAATCTGGATCATCAATCCACTTCAATCCATTACCGATAATTGTGAATGAAGGTATCGCTAATGGTCATGAACTGGAACTGGACTGGGACTGGAATTACCTCATTATCGATAATTGAGTAGTGAACTTATCGATAATGACTTCACACAGCAAAATACTGGAATGTTGCATCACTTCAATTACCGATATTTGAATAAAAGGCTATCGATAAAGACTTCAAACTGAGAAATTCAAGGCTGCATCAATACTGCACTTATCGATATTTGACATGATGCTATCGATAATTCTCTTCTTCTGGCTTTTCAATGCTGGCATTCTTTGAATCAATTACCGCTAATTGCAGATGTAAGTATCGATAAGTCTCGTCTGTTGAACATGGAGGCTGGCTTTCTTTGAATCAACTACCGATAATTGCAAATACAATTATCAGTAATGACTAATGGCTGGGTTGGAATGCTTAATTTGCTGCAGCTGATTGGGAAAACTACCGATAATTGCAGATGTAATTATCGATAATTGAACTTTTCTGGCACTTTGACTTGACAAAATATTCTCAACTTGCTTCAAAACTTCCTTGCTTCCTTAAACTCTTTTTAATCCAACAAAACGCATTTATCCTGCAAGGACAAAAAAAATAATAGTTAAAATATAAACTACTACAATTACACTACCAATGTACACTAAGAATTACCAAAATGAACCGCATTATCGCTTAAGAAACGGTATGATTGCATAACAATCATCGATGATTGCTTGCTTGTTCGATTGATCGTCATTAACTTGGCTAGGCAACTGTGACATGGTGGTTTCATGAACCTCGTTCCTATTGACATTTAGAAATTCTCATCTTCGATAGCACAATTCCGCCTCCCAATCACTAACCCACTGCACAAAGCCCTTGCATTGTCCCAGCTAACCATAAAAACATAAAATAAGTAACTATTTGAGTTAATCAAAACTCAAAGTAGGTAAATATAGATATAAAAAAAATAAAAATATAAAAAATAAAAAATAAAAAATAAAACTTATATTACAAGTCGAAGCATAATAATGCCTGCCAAAATTCTTCTTTTTTGAATAGGCAATCCTAACTTCACATAGCTTCATAAGCCTACAATCACAGAACTTTTGTATTCTTTGATGGGTATTGATTGAGCTACATTCATAGGCCATTACTACAATCGAAAAACTGTAAACTTTTCAGAAAATAATGTAACAGATTATTTGCATAAAAAAAACTCATAAACATAATTCCATTTGTAAACATGTTTGCATCCTGATGCCAGGGGTATATAGCTTAAGTCTATATACAGATAGTAGTCAAGCACAGTGTTTCATTCTCCATAAAATAAATGAAAGATCTAATTACATAGGGGGTAAAAACTATAAACTAAAATGAATTAGTAGGTTGCTTGATTCTCACCATAATAGTATGATGACAGAATTGTGATGCGATCAGTTGGCTGAAAATATAAAAATAAACAGCTCAGTTCTAATAAAGTAGTAACTACATAGATTAAAATACTTAAGAAGTTAATATTTTTATTAAAACTTGGAGACAACAGAAGTAACAGCAGTATCATTTACACAAATTCATTTTTTCAAATTCATATTATTTTGGGGAAAAACATAATGGTTGTTAGTTCAATAGGTCATGAGAAAAATGGATTGTTAACAAGGCATTATTCTTGAAACAGATTTTATCAAACTCATCATCAAATACTTTCGTGTCATCAAAGTTGAAATGTAAATATGGCCTCCAATTTTCGATCAGTATTTTTGAAATGAACTACAACACTTTCTTTCCAGAGACTACATATTATCGATAGTACCCCACTCCATATTATCTGTAATGTGATGAACATATGTTGAACTCATTCATTTCTAGAGACTTCACATTAACGATACACCACCTCCTATTAGCGGTAATACACATTTGACTTTATTATTATTTTTTTTATTTCTTTCTTTTCTCCATCATAACCGACTCATCATTTTAAAACCCACTTTCTTTATTTTTCTATCATCTCACACTCTCTATTCCTTATCAGACACAACCCACTAACTTCTCATTTTTTTTATTTCTCTCTACTAACTCCATTATACTCTTATCTTCATTACACCTAACCAAACCCATGGCATGGTAGAATCATTCCTCAATATTAAATGCTTGAATATATTGCTTATTTGTTTTGTCTAGTTCTTCATTAAACTAAATCACTCGTGAATTTGATTTGCTTTCTTTTTAGGTGATTCCAGTGCTAGCTCCTTTATACAATGTCCAAACATTGTATTAACAGTCACATGCTTTCTCAAGTAACTGTGTTTTTCAATGTAGGTGATACCTTTTAGTGCTGAATATATACAAACCTATTGGAGGGTTATGTATTAACAAGTAAAACAATAAAATGAGCCAAAATAAGAGAAATGTGCTTACCTATGGGGATGGTTCTGTCCGGCGAGGCAGCGAGGAGAGATAGAGGTTTAGAATGGCGAGGAGGATTCAGCGCGAGGATGGTTCAATTCGGCGAGTTCAGTTCGGTGATGAGGAAAGGGAGAGAGAGAGAAAGAGGGAGTTCGCTTTAGAGAAGGCAGGCGAGTTCGATCCGTTAAGTTCTGTCCGGCAATGAGGAGAGGGAGAGAGAGAGGAGTTCGCTGTAGAGAAGGCATTGAGGAGAGAGAGTTTGAATAAGGGAGAGAGACTCTGCGTGCTGCAGCAAAGTCTGAAAAGCTGAAAAGCTTTCTTGGACAGCGTACTCAATCTCATCCCTCCGTTTGATCGAACGCCCCATATTACTCACAGGATATAAGAGCCTAGCCGTGTGGCAAAATTTTTGTGTATATATATATATATATAGTTCCGTTCCTGTAAGGACTTCCTTATATGAGGACTTGGCCTTTTGGCTAATCTAAAATGGGTATTTTGAAAAATTGACCGTTGGATTTAATATCCTTCCTATGTATGATAAACATGCCAAAAATTACAGTAATCGGACCACTGGTTTCTTAAATATAGACTGTGAAAAATTAAATACCTATATAATGCTTAACAGTTTGTATTTAAAAAACCAGTGGTCCGATTACTGTAATTTTTGGCATGCCTGTCATACATAGGAAGAATATTAAATCCAACGGTCAGTTTTTCAAAATACCCATTTTACATTGGTCAAAAAGCCAAGTCCTCATATAAGGAAGTCCTCACAGAACGAGACTCATATATATATATATATATATATATATATATGAATCAAAACAAACTAAAATAATGATGCAAAAAATTGGATTAAAAGATATACTCATGAATGTATATATCTCAATGTAAAATGAGTTTTCACTACAACAAAAATGAGCTACGGGGATTTGGGGTGGATGGAAAAGACGAGGGTGCTCTAAACCTCTCGTAAAAAGGCAATAAAAACGAGGGTTTTTAAAACACACTCGATAAAAGGCTAGAAAAGACGAGGGTGGTATAAAACCCTTCGTCTTAGGTTCATCAATTTACCCCATTTTGTTCTCTATTTTCATAAGAGTTATCACGAGGTTGGAATACCCTCGTTAAAACCCCCATTCTTGCCGCGAATTTCAGCCTGCCATTCTCCACTTTCAGAAGATTTGTCACAAGATTGAAAAACCCTCGTTAAAACCCTCATTCGCCTCTTCATCTCCCTCCCGTTTTATTAGGTTCACTCTTTAAAAAAAATTACATTAAAGGGTTGCAAACGGCACCGTTTAGGCCATAAACCCGCAGTTCCCAAAATTCTCTACTAATTCATTTTGGCGCGGCTTAGTTCCCTCCAGAAAATATGACAATTAATGTAAAATGCAAACCAAACAATGAGCTTCTCTCTGTCAAAACCCTAGACATCCAAACCCTCACCACTGTCATCCCGCCGGCCACCTGTCCGAGAAACCCTCATTTCACAGCCATAAACCTTCATTGCTCACAGATTGAGAAACCCTATTGCCATAAACCCTCATTTCACAGTTTTTCTGGTCTTCACCGCCTAAGACAACTGGAGTCTCAGCCAAGCCGCTTGAAGCAGCGGTGATTATTCTAACTCCTCTGTAAACGTTCTGGCCTTCACCGACGACCGCCATTGTAGAAGCCAATAACCGGCCAACTCGTCTCAAGCAATTCATTTTGTCTCCGCTTGAATGCCCACCTGAAGGTACTACCATTCTTCTTCTTCTTCTTTTTTTTTTTCTTGGAGCAAAATACTTTTATCATAGTATAAACTGACCATGATTCCTAACCTTTATGCTTGTGTAATGGTGTTAATTTAGTACTGGTATAGAGATTCTTTGTGTTAATTTAGAGACTTTTCAATTTGCTCGATGATTTGCTAAGCTATGAGAAGTGATTGAGATCTGCGTTGGTCTGTTCTTTGTGATCTGTGAACTATGATTGTGCTCATTTTATTCGAATTGCATTTTCTTTTCTTCAGTTTTCTTAGCAATCAAACGGAGGGTTAGGATGATTCTTGATTTGAATTTCATTGAATAGAAATTTCTGGATGAGGGTTAGTTCTCCTCATCCAGTTTATAGATGGGTTGGAACCCTAGTGTTTGCAGCTATATACCTTTTGCGGGTCTATTTTGTTCAAGGGTTTTACATTGTTACCTATGGTCTGGGAATTTATGTATTAAGTTTGTTAATCGGGTTTCTATCGCCTCTGGTTGACTCGGAACTGAAAACTTCTGATGGGACTTTGCCACCGACAAAAGGTTCAGATGAATTCAAGTCATTCATTCGCCGACACGTATTAGTTTAAAAAGAATGATACACATGAAAGAAAATGAAGAACGAACCACGTGTTTACCAAAACGAGGTTTTTGTTTGTTCAACCACTCGTAGCAACCATTTGTTTACCAAAACCAGAATGACACACATAAAGTCATGAAGTATTAAAGGAAACTTTACAAGTAGGGTAAGTAGCTAGTTGATTTAATCAAAAAAAAAAACAAACTAGTTGAAAGAAAAGGAAGAAGGAAATAGAAAAAAAACATAGGTAAAGAAGAGAAAGAGCTTAAGAAAACAAAAATGGAGGGTTATGATTCGCCTCTTCACGAGTTGAAGAATGAGATGCGAGTGAGTCACTTATCATATATGGATACTAGAGCATTGTTTATATACTCCTTCCGTCCCAATTTTATGTAATCACCTTTTCATTTTGTAATGTCCTAAAATATGTGATCACTTTGACTTTTCAAATTAAAAATCAAAATGGATTTTCCATTATACTGCTTTATCAAATAACCTAAAGAATGACCATTTCTTTTAAAAGGGTAAAATTGGAACACAAACTTAAAAATATAATAAAGTCAAAGCAATCATTATATTTCTTAAAATGCATGTTTAGTCAATGTATGCACATAAATTGGGACGTAGGGAGTATCATATTATCATGTCCTTGTGACGCATAATTTATAAACTTGGTTTTGAAACCCAACTTAAGTTAGATATTTTAAAAAATCTACTGTTAGATTAGATGTTCTACTTATATACATCATATATGTCAAAAATTGCATTGACTAGCAATAGATTTTTTTAAATTGTTGAAGTTCTGAGAAAAAATTATTAAAAAAAAAAAAATTGTCACAATGAATGTTTTAAAAAATTGACTATAGAATTAACGTGTTTTTTGGCATATATAATATAAATAACAAGAATATATAATTCAACTTTCAGTTTCTCAAAATACGTGTCTCATATTAGTTTTACAAATTATATGTAAAACTATATTTGTGTTAAAACTATGTGTTACCGGAAACCAATTCAAGTAACTGACCATATATGAATTACTTTGAAAGAAATTATTCTGAGCAACTAAACAGCATTCGTGCATGTATTATTAACCGGTCCTAACTTAAAATTCTCCCTGGAAAATACGAAACCCAAAGCAAACTGATATATTTGTGTTACCACACTAAAAATCGGTCAACAGTTGTTAAGGCCGAAATTCTCAAAGCAAAGTTCTTATAAGGCCGAAATTAATAAAAAGAATAATACATATTCGGTCTATGAAAAATCGACCATGAAAGGACCAGACCAACAAAATATCCTCTGTCAAATGTGGCCTTGATACATTCAAGAATGAAAGTAGATGATCAAATAACAGAAAACACGTGGCAACATCTGACGAGGAGCTCAAATGCACGTTAATATCTGATGAGAAACGTGGCAACGTGGCAACATCTGGCTAGGAGTTCGAATACACGTTCATATATGAAGACCAGATCAAAGATATGGAAGACACACGATCTCAACTAATGCCATAAAATGAGGAACGGCTATAACTTTTAGCCAACTGGAAATTGACACATGGAATTAGTTACAAAACATTCAGCCTCTATAAAAGCTGAAGAGGACAAAGAAGCGGGGCATTCACGATCAAATCAAGCATCAGCTTTTAATCTTTTATCTCTGTTTTCTTAGTTTTCGTAGTCATTTTTCTAATTCCTTAGGAGTAATTAATCGTGTAACCGAAGAATCCAACCTCTGGTTTGGTCAGGGATTAGTTTCTGTTTGTTTCAATCAAAGCTCAGTAAACAAGTTTGTGCTTAGCCAATACATGGTACGTATTTGTTTTATTTGAGTTTATTATATTCCAATCTTATTTGTCTTATATCTAGCACTGCAAAAGTCTTTGAGGCTTCAAGGCAAAGAGAATCTACAATTATCTGATCATTTGTAGTTGGCACGCCCGCAACTCACACACATCTTTCTAAAAAACCGATTTGTTGCTAACATTTTTGGCACGCCCGGTGGGACCCTAAGTGTTAAAATAATTTATTTCTATGGCTCCTAAAAAGATAATACGAAAGATAAAGCCAAGGAAAATATAGAGGTATCTGACTCACCTGATGATACTGTCTCAAGCCCTCAAGCAAGACTTGAGGAATTTAGAGAAACTCAGGAGCAGGCTTTGGCTAACAATGTGCTAGCTGCATGCAGAATGCATTTTGATGAAAGAATGCATGAACAAAGCCAAGCAATGATGTCCCAAATGGCCAACATTTTAAGACTTTTACAGAGTCTAACCAAATGGTGGCCAATGGTTTAAAATCAAATATGGATAGGGTGATGGACTTTATGACCGAGAAACTCGGTCCCGTAATGAATCAAGACTCGACCTCAAGTGTTAGGAATAGAGGCCGCAATACAGACCCAGTATAAAATCAGAATTTTCAATACGGCCAGGTTAAAATACAACAAAGGCCGAACAAAAATTTTGAACCAGTTAGTCAAATGGGCAGTATGAACCAAAACCAAATGTTAAGTACACCCATACACATGACTTACAACAATCCTGTGTATAGGCCAAACATTGGCCCAAGTGGAACGAATGAAGTTCCCATGAATTATACACAAACTAATATTACAAGTTCCTCAATACCCGGAGGGCAACAAATGTTCGGCCAATCCCAGGCAACAAATGCTGGGGGGCAACCGAATTTCAATTCTCCAGTCCAAAGTGCACCAATGGGACCTATAGAAAATAGTGGACAATACTCACAAGGATACCCTCAAATCCAAACTTCACATAATCCCATACCTACACCCCATGTCCATCACATGTACGGCCAACAAAATGTGGCCTAATATCCATTAGGAAACCAACTAGGGGGAAATATGTTTGAGCCAACTCATCCAAATCGACTTTACCTCAACCAGGATGAGGTGACCGAAATAATCAGGGAACAAATAGGTGGTCTATGTAGTCCTAACATCAGGACCGCATACAGCAAGCCTTACCCAGATTATATTGACCAGCTATACGAGTTCCCTAGACAATACAAAGTTCCAGACTTTTCATTATTTTTGGGAGATAACAAACAATCCACTTACAAACATGTTGGCCGATTCACCACCCAGTGTGGAATAGCAGCGGCCAATAGTTTCCTTAAATTAAGGATATTTTCTAATTCTCTGACGGGTTCAGCCTTCGATTGGTACGTAAACCTGCCACCAGGGTCAATAACAATGTGGCAAGAATTGGAACGCATATTTCACCTTAGATTTTATAGAGCAGAGGCTGAAGTTACGGTCGAAGATTTGGCTCGAATGTACTGAGAGCCAGGAGAGAAAATAGAGATATTTATCTCTAGATTCCGTACTGCAGAGAATAAATGTAGGACCAACTTATCACAGTCTGATTGTGTAAAAATGGTGATGGGTGGCCTTAATATTGAGAATAGAAAAATATTTGTAGGCCAGGAATTCATCGACCTAGGACACCTCTTATCAGCAGTTTCTAGATATGAAAAAATTCTAGAGGAAGAAAACCAGAGGAAGATATCCTCTAGAGGGACCTACTATAGGAACCAAAATAGAGATGCTGGTTACCTCGAGATCACCAATGATGAAGAGGAAAACCAGGAAAATGAAGTCGCTTTGGCCGAGTTGGCTCTAACTAGGCCATATTTATGCAAAGCCCTAGTGAGGGCTAAATCAGAAGTCACAGAATCAAAATCAAACGGTCAAAGAAGGCCGAACAACAATAACTCTAGAGAAAGAAAATACGATTTTGATGTGACAAAAACGGAGCAAATCTTTGACTTTCTACTCAAAGATAGGCAGATAAAGTTGCCTGAAAACCATGTCATACCATCAAAAGATGAAATAAAAAATAAGAAATATTGTAAATGGCATGACTTATGGTCGCACAATACAAATAATTGCATCGTCCTGAGAGATGCAATTCAAAAATCCATCGGTGAGCAAAAACTAAAATTTAGTGAAACCGATAAGACTGTAAATGTAATAGATGAAGATGATCCTTTCCCTACAGAGTTTTCAATTAACATGTTATATATGCAGGAGTCAAAGAAGCAAATGGCCGCTCCACCTACACCTGAAGCGGCTAAAGAGAAAGGAAAAATCATCTCGAATAATTATGCGCAGGTCGAATCACATAAACAATCGGCCATGAAAAAGTTTAACATCACGAAAAGGGAGCCAAATCCTGAAGACTACGCTTTTTCAGGCACCTTCCACAAATACAGAAAGTGGTCAAAACAGTCACTTCAGTAATATAGTTCAATCAATGGATACCCAGTCCATTGTGGCAAATGTTTTATGGAGTTGGACAGGCCAAAGCAGCAGTCGCGTTTCATAAATGGCACAAATATGGTTGAGCGCACGATCATTGAAAAGAAACGCCGTAGGCCATTAATAGGAGACTATAAGCCAAACTTTGAATTCCGAGCCCAGAACTAAGAAAACATGATTGGTTCTAGAGAGGTTAAAAAGACCTTCAACCCTCAAGGCATGAGCTTTAAAGTTTCTCTAAGGAACGATGCGCTGATCGAAGATGCCGGATCGAGTAACACCAGCAATAAAAATGGGCCACCTTCAGGAAGCAAGGCCGAAAAATCTCCACCAGAAAAAAAGGTCAACGGCGAGAAGGGGAAGCTACCATCTCCAAAGAACAAGGCCGAAAGATCCCCTTAAGCCTGGGTAATCAAAGGCAATAGAGAGAAGCCACCATCCCCTGGGACCAAGGCAGAAATATCTCCTCGAGCTGGAATGGTCAAACCTCCCCAAACACAACCTAATAATAGATAGTTACAAGTCAGATATCCCAAATTCCCACAACACCGGGAGACCGAACTGACAAAAACACAATTAAGGCGTGCACAAAGAAGGTTTGCTGAACAAAGGAAACAAATCTTAGCACGGACGGGGGGTATCTGTATCTACCGGAACAAATGGATACGGGCTGACAACAATAAAGTGGACAATACAGAAAAACCAAATGGTCAAAGGGAAGAAAAAACCAATCAGGAGCAACATGGAGAACATTTCATCTAATTCGGGACGTTGCCAACTGAAACCCAGGTAAACATGGTTTTCACCCTCCCTTATGAATTTCAAGCTAAGGAAGACCAACCAAAGCACTTAGAAGATGACATAGATGTTAAATTAGATGGCAGGTTAACTATTTGTTTATCTTCAAATGATAGTCGACCTGAATCATTGGTCAAACAACAATTAAATATGACTTGCGATGGGATCTGTTTCCCAAAACCAGCAAGTAACATGACCAAACATCTTCGACCATTATATATAAAAGCTAATTTCAACGGTAGACCGATTTCTAAAGTCCTAATTGATAATGGGGCTTCGGTCAATATTTTACCGACTTCTGTCTTCAAGAGGCTAGGAAAAACAAAAGCTGATCTTCTACCGACCGAAATTTCGCTTGCCAGTTTCACTGGCAGCCCAGTACAGCCATTAGGAATACACCTATAGAAGTAACGGTTGGCAGTACATCTAGATTAACAGCATTTTTCGTAATGGACTCAGAGGCCAATTACAATGCTTTGCTTGGAAGAGATTGGATACATGCTAGCATGTGTGTCCCTTCTTCCTTGCATCAAATATTAATCATGTGGAAGGATTATAAGGCCGAATTAATTGAAGCTGATAACAATCCTTTCCCCGTTCCAACTAATGTTGTTGAGTCCAAATTATACAACTTTGGAGCTATGCCATTACAATTCTCCGGCATAGACAAATATGGCCGACCTACTAAGGTCGCTACTTCCTCTCTGGACGTAAATAGCCTAAATTGATTTTCCCAAAGTTATTTATGGATCAGACAACAAAAGAAATATGTAAAGAAACTTTGGCTCGGATTACAGCATACTTGATCGAATCCGAGGCCATCAGAAATATTACGGCTAATCTAGCCGACTGCGTCAATGAAAACATCGATGAAATTACATGGCAAGATTTAAATCTTGAGCCAAAAAAGCTTAATGACGAAGCGGCCGAAGTTAAAGATCCATTACAAAAAGTTTTTCTAAGAGAAAATAGGCCGATATATATTAGTCAGAGTCTACCAGAAAAATATAAAATCCTATTAATTGACCTATTAAGAGAGTATAGAGATTGTTTTGTTTGGGATTATGATGAAATGCCAAGCCTTGATCGATCTCTGGTTGAGCACAAGTTACCAATCAAAAAAGGATTTAGGCCATATAAACAACCACCAAGAAGAATGGCCCCACAAATCCATTTAAAGGTCAAAGAAGAAATTGATAGGTTACTCAAGGCCAGATTTATATGTCCTGCCCAATATGCGGACTGGATATCCAATATCGTCCTAGTAATAAAGAAAAATGGGAAACTTAGGGTATGCATTGATTTCAGAGACCTTAACAAAGCTTCTCCCAAGGATGAATACCCAATGCCAGTGGTCTATATGCTTGTAGATTCGGTCACAGGCTATCAGATGTTGTCCTTCATGGATGGCCATTCCGGCTATAATCAAATCTTTATAGCCGAAAATGATATATCCAAGACCGCCTTTAGATGTCCAGGTAACATTGATACTTTTGAATGGGTAGTCATGCTCTTTGGTCTAATTAACGCTGGATCGACCTATCAAAAAGCAATGGATATTATCTTCCATGATTTCATTGGAAAGTTCATAGAAGTCTATGTTGATGATTTGGTGGTCAAATCGATCAATACTAAAACGCATCTTTTACATCTAAAACAGTCTTTTGAAAAGATGAGAGAACATAAGTTGAAAATGAATCCCTTAAAATGTGCATTCGGCGTGTCAGCCGGTAACTTTTTAGGATTTTTAGTCCACCAAAAGGGTATTGAGGTCGATGTCAATAAAACCAAAGCCATTCAGAATGCTAATGCACCAACAAATAAGAAAGAATTACAAAGATTCCTCGACCAAATTAACTTCTTGCGCCATTTTATTTCTAATTGTGCAGGCAAAACCAGAGCATTCTCGCCCTTGTTAAAGATTCGGTCAGAAGACGATTTCAGGTGGGAGAGGCATCATCAAGAAGCCTTCGAGAAAATAAAAGAATACCTATGTAAACCACCCGTCTTAATGCTGCCAATAAGAGGGAAGCCCCTCAAATTATATATATCGGCCTCTGAAAGCTCATTGGGTGCGATGTTGGCCCAAGACAAAAAAATCGGATACGAGCAGGCCGTATTTTATTTAAGCAAGTCTTTGAATAATTTAGAAATAAAATACAATGCGATCGAAAAGTTATGCTTCTTTTTATATTTTGCATGTATTAAATTAAGGTATTATATGATTCCTTTTGAAGTCTATATTATTTCTTAGACCGATGTTATTAAATACATGCTTAATAGACCGATTATGAGAGGAAGAATCGCTAAATGGACTTTAGTGTTGATTGAATTCAGCCTAATATATGTCCCACAAAAAGCGATAAAAGGCCAAACGTTGACCGATTTTCTAGCTGATCACCCTAATATTGACATTGAGCTCGAAATTTTTCCCACTATTGAGATAGGTAATATCGGGTTAGCACTGGCTTTTGACGGTTCAAGAACGGAGGAAAGTGCTGGAGCAGGGATTGTTATCATTTCACCTACAAAAAATGTAACTTGTTTTTCCCTTAAATTAGATTTTGAATGCTCGAACAATCAGGCTGAATATGAAGCATTAATTATTGGCTTGGAAATTTTACTAGATTTGGGGGTAATGGCTGTAAAGATTAAAGGAGACTCCCAACTTGTTATTAAACAACTAAAAGGGGAATATAAATGTTTAAGTGAGTCCTTAATTAAGTATTATTACAAAGCCAAAGAATTGCTTGACCGATTTATGGAAATCGAAATGCAATTTATCCCAAGGAATGAAAATAACGAGGCCAATGAAATGGCCCAAATAGCCTCAGGTTTCAAAATTCCATTAGGAATATTTAAGAAAGTGGTCACGATTGAAAAAAGGGTTGAATCTTCGGTTTTATTTTTAGTTGACCATGGAATAATGAATTTAGACATTACTCAAGATGATTGGAGATTTCCTATCATTGAGTATTTAAAAGATCCGACCAAAGAGACAGACATCAAAATTCGGAGGCTTTCATTGAAATTTGTCTTGTTAAATGATGAATTATATAAAAGGAGCCCGGACGGCCTATTACTACTCTGCATACCACAAGAAAAAGCGATGCAGGTTATGGCCGAAGTTCATGAAGGAATATGTGGCGCACACCAAGCCGGCATAAAAATGAGATGGCTAATAAGACGATACGGTTATTTTTGGCCAAATTCATTTAAAGAATGCGTAAAGTACGCTAAAGGATGTCAAGCCTGTCAAAGGTATGGCCCAGTTCAACATGTGCCTGCTGTTCCACTACATCCCATTGTGAAACCTTGGCCATTTAGAGGATGGGCCATGGATATAATTGGTAAAATTTTTCCACTATTAACTAAAAAACATGCATTCATTTTAGTAGCCATTGATTATTTTACAAAGTGGGTTGAGGCTATTCCCTTAAAAACGGTCACACAGACCGAAGTAATAAAATGTCTCAAAGAAAACATTATCCACAGATTTGGTCTTCCACAAATAATTACGGCCGACCAAGGATCAATTTTTACTGGTAGTGAAGTAATGGCTTTTGCAAAAAATATGGTTTTGAAATAATACATTCAACACCTTATTATGCTCAAGCCAATGGACAGGCCGAATCAACCAACAAAATTTTGAAGCTCAATATTGAGAAAATGGTGGAAGATAATCTAAGGGTTTGGTATGAATTCTTGTCTGAAGCGTTATGGGCTTACAGGAATTCTAAAAAAGAAAGTACCGGAGTAACTCCTTTCGAGTTAACTTATAGTCATGATGCTGTTTTACAAATAGAAATAACAGTTCGGTCAATGAGAGTGGCACAACAAAATTGTTTATCAAATCAGGATTATTCAGATGCCATGTTGACCGAACTTAAAGACCTTGAAGACCTTGATGAATTAAGGCTTACGGCACTTGATCATTTAAAAGCGCAAAAGGATAAGGTCGCTAGAACTTATAACAAGAAAGTTTGACCTAAAACATTTAATGAAAATGATCTAGTTTGGAAAATTATTTTACCAGTCAGTACCAAGAGTAATGAATTTGGAAAATGGTCCCCAAATTGGGAAGGACCTTTCAAAATTTATAAAGTGTTAAAAGGTGGAGCCTATCACCTACAAGATATGGATTCAAACATTCATGATCGGCCAATTAATGGCCGTTATCTTAAAAAATATCATCCTACTATATGGGAGCAATGTTATAAAAATATATGAACAATAGGCATATTAATGAAACAAAAATGGCTTGAAGGCCGAAAAGATAATATAATGCATCAGCGAGTCACTTTTTTACCGCAAAAAATTAAAAGATCGTAAGCAACCAAAATACATCAAAGTCGAAAGGCCGAAAATTTTTATAATGTTCTAGGGTCACACAAAGGCTCAACGGCCAAAGAGAACTGTTTAAAAGCAACAATATCAGGCAATAAAATTTTAAGATTAGGAGACGGCAGGTACACTCACCAGGGGATCAGATGAGGCCAAAGGATTACTCTCTCTTTCAGCTACTTCATCGACAGCCTGGGGTTGAGAAGAAGCAAGGTCGATTGTTGAGGGATCTATGGGTAATGGTGCACTCAAAGATAACTTCAGAGAATCCACTGCTCTAGCCCAATCAGAGTTGGCCAAAGCTGACCTCTCAGAAGCTAACTTTATCTGGATTTTTATCTTCTCAGCTTGCGCACTATGAACTCTAAGATAGTGAGATAACTCCTCAGCAACCCTGGCCGTATTAAGCATGTCTTCACTGGCCTTTGCTTTCACCGCTTCGGGCTTTTCAATCCCATGCTACAAATCACATAGCTCCCTCTTCAAGTTTTCGATTCGGTCAGAAATGGCAGAGATAGTCCTCACACTCTCTTGGCTCATCGGCTGGAAAGTCTCCATGTTCTTCAAGTGAACCCGAGCCTCAGACTTCATCTCTTCACCCCTTTGGAGATTTTTCTCCCCCTCTTCAATTTCCTTACAGGCCTGTTCGTAACCTACAAATATATTGACAAGGGAAGATACGAAGGCCTGAAGGTTCGCACTAAGACCAGGGGTAGGATCAGAAGATGATAAAAGAACATCAACAGCAGATTTAATTCGGCCAGACTCCTTGCAGACATCTGAAAGAGCCATGGTCGCAACGCCCATCAAATAACTCTTTGCTTCAGAAACATCTGTCTGCTTTGGAGTTAGAGGCTTCACCGGTTCAGTAGACTCTCCCAAGAAAGATCGCAGGCAGGCTAAAGTGTCACTGGGATCAACCAACGTAGGCCGAGTCTGGCTAGGACCAGCAGGAGGTGTTTGGACAGGTGTGACAGATGATCGGATGGGAGAAGGATAAACAGTTGGAAGACCGAACTCAGTGGCAGCATGGATAGCAGAATCGGCCAAGGCTGATCTCTTTGTAAGCTAAGGAGAAGGTTCACTAGACGGCATTCGGGATGTATCTGTTTGGGACCCGGAAGGAACATATTGACTTTGATGGCCCAACTACTGGAGAAGAGAATCTAGATCATGTCGGCCTTTCGACTGCTTGGCCACCTTGGCCGCTAAAGCTTTTATTGTAGCTTTACTCTGCGCCTTCCTTTTGGGTTGACGAGCTGGAGGATTAACATCTACAGGAGCATCTTCTTCTACTTCAGATGAAGGAATTGGCTCCAAAGGCCGATCTTGAACATTAGTATATCGGCCAGCTGCAAAAAATAAGAACTCGGGATCAGACAGATCGAAAATGTAACACACGAATAGAAGAAACTTACCCACTCTAAATCGAACATCAAGTGGCGTATACACGAAACGATCCTTCCACATTCGGACTTCTTGCCAATTTGAGAAGTGACCACTCCAAGTAACACCATCAGATGTCGATTCAGAAGGCCAAGTTATGGGATCAATGGAAACAAAATCGGCTATACTCCAAGGAGCAGAACGTATACTCGGTCTATTTTTTCCCAAAAAAGAGTTAAATTGGTCATGAAAGGCGTCCCAATTTATTCGTCTTTTAAACCGATGTTTTTGAAAAAATAAATCCCTTTGTTCATTTTTTTTATTTTTAAAATCACGTCTTGCATTTCGTCAAGAATTTGACAATATTTGAATTGCACCCTTTTGATCCCATAAAATTTTTCAAAGGCCAAGACCGACTGATAATCTTCATACTGGTCTAGAGGTATACCTTTTTTCTTCTTTTGCCTTTTTTCTCCTGCAAACTGAACAGAAGACGAACGGTCAGTGTTGCTAGATTCATTATCCGAAGTACAACTAAGAAGGAATCTATCAACAAACTCATTTGACCGATACGGCCTCAAATATTCAGACCAAAAAACATCAAACTCTGCAGTAGCATCTTCATGGATAAGAAATGGAGGAACTGATGCAGGCCGAATTAGAGTATAAATTTGGTCAATCCCTTCCACATCAACTTCCCTTATAAGTGCTGGTCTCTCCAAAGAACGACCATTGACCGAAAACGTTATAGAGAAAGGAATCGATTGTATCAAACCAAACTGACGGCTACATAATGAGGATTGTAGGTTTCAACCCCACAACGGTTATTTGTGGATTTCTCAATAATGACCCTATGGTGAATATCCCTAGCAGTCAAGACACTACTCCAAAAATTCAACAAGGGCACAGACCGAAGAGAGAAACTAATAGCTTTGGCTACCCACAAATGAAGAAATGAAGAGTTATCATAAATGAAAAAATGAGATCGGTCTGCATCAAAAAAGAAAATTTTGAAACAGGAGGAAAAAGAGGGAAGTTCACCATCATAATTGATGAATTGATAACCAAAAGATGGCACGCTAGGCCGAAGAGAAAAGCTCGGACTAATGGAAGGTAAATAAGCATGAAGCCATATTTGAAGCATCCATAAGGGACCACCCCAGGTTTTAAAATCAGAAGTCAAAATATGATAGATCCCACGATAAAGACTGGATAAAACAAGAGGGCCCAAAGATACTTTATGGCCAAGGCTAAAAAAATATGCTAATTTTAAATCGGCCTTCACAACTTGAAAGGCCGCAGTACAAAATAAATATTTGCTTATCCAAAATAACAAGAAAGCAATATATTCGGTATGAGATATATCTCCCTCTTTTTGATTGAATTTGGTAATGAAATTTCGGTAAGAATAATGTTTTCGGTCAAAAACGGGAAAGAAACTATCATCCTCGGGGAATAAAGTACTAGCATTCACATAACCCCCATGGGGACGAAGACCGAATAAAGTGGCCAAATCTAACAGTGTTGGGGTCATCATCCCTTTATTGAAATGAAAAGTATTGGTCAAAATGGACCAAAAGCACATGGCAGAAAAAAAAAAAAAAAACCGATTGATAAAAATAGGAGACCTAGAAAAATATATAACTTCGTATAAACCAGAGGTCTTCCACTCCTCGGCCTTAACCGCAGCAATACGGTCGAACCACTCGTTCCAACCAGGAACGGTAGTTGGCCAACACCTAATGGTACTTTCTAAGGCAGAAAATATCTTCGAATCAGGGTTTTCAAAAACAAAGGTTTCATCCTTATGCTTTGGGAAAATAGAATGAACAGAAGATACAGCAGTAGTATCAATGAATCGAGGACCTAAAGTACATGAATCATCCAAAGGAGATAATACCTGAGTTGCAACGATGCTAGGATCAACTTCCTGGAACCGTTGAAGGCTGGATTGACCGGAAAACTCCTCACCACCAGTCGCCAAGAAAGAAAACTCAAAGGAACCTCGATAAAACAGGAATAACGGCGAAGAAAACCCAAAGTACACCGAACAAATGGCGAAGAAGATGACGAAACTCGTGAAAAAGAAAGAAAGATGGGACTTTTTCTAAAGCAGCGGTAAAAAACTCAAAGGTTGCCGAAAGAAGTTCGTCGGGGAACCAGAGAAAATAAAGAATACCCCAAGTGTTGGAAAGAAAGTGAAAGAAAAAGAATGGTCTAAAGGTTTTTAAAACCTTTAAAAGATAATCATTAAAACCTATTTTCTCGCGCCCAAGAAACGTGAAGAGACGTAACTGACGTCATTACTGGCAGAGCCGTACTACATAATGGCAGAGCCGTATCAAATTACTGCAGGATAATATCAAAATGATGGCTCATTTAATGCCACATGTTCCATGCGCCATGGCTATTCCGACATAAGATATTGAGTAGTCTCAACTGGAGTTTTACGATAAGCCGAATATATTTTGAATCGGCCCCTGATGTTAAAAACTAATTTTGTCCATACTGATATATTCCATAATTCATTCTAAGAATTATGAAATATAGGGGGCAAATGTTACCACACTAAAAATCGGTCAACAGTTGTTAAGGCCGAAATTCTCAAAGCAAAGTTCTTATAAGGCCGAAATTAATAAAAAGAATAATACATATTCGGTCTATGAAAAATCGACCATGAAAAGACCAGGCCAACAAAATATCATCTGTCAAATGTGGCCTTGATACATTCAAGAATGAAAGTAGATGATCAAATAACAGAAAAACACGTGGCAACATCTGACGAGGAGCTCAAATGCACGTTAATATCTGATGAGAAACGTGGCAACGTGGCAACGTGGCAACATCTGGCTAAGAGTTCGAATACACGTTCATATATGAAGACCAGATCAAAGATATGGAAGACGCACGATCTCAACTAATGCCATAAAATGAGGAACGGCTATAACTTTTAGCCAACTGGAAATTGACACATAGAATTAGTTACAAAACATTTAGCCTCTATAAAAGCTGAAGATGACAAAGAAGCGGGGCATCCACAATCAAATCAAGCATAAGCTTTTAATCTTTTACCTCTGTTTTCTTAGTTTTCCTAGTCGTTTTTCTAATTCCTTAGGAGTAATTAATCGTGTAACCGAAGAATCTAAACTCTGGTTTGGTCAGGGATCAGTCTCTGTTTGTTTCAATCAAAGCTCAGTAAATAAGTTTGTGCTCAGCCAATACATGGTACGTATTTGTTTTATTTGAGTTTATTATATTCCAATCTTATTTGTCTTATATCTAGCACTACAAAAGTCCTTGAGGCTTCAAGGTAAGGAGAATCTACAATTATCTGATCATTTGTAGTTGGCACGCCCGCAACTCACGCACATCTTTTTAAAAAATCAATTTGTTGCCAACAATTTGATTTATAATTTTATTTATTTAATGAATTGATTGCTCTTTGATTTAATATTAATTTAGTCATATACAATTTACTTTAATACTTTTTTAATGGTGGATTAAACTCATGTGACTGTTTAGAGGTTGAAAAGTCACATGAGAATCTCTAGTAGCATGTGTCTATGACAGAGAGAGAGAGTTACAATTGAAACTCCCAGACATCATCTACCATTTATTTATATTATTTAATTATTTGATTCATTACTTGATTAATTCAGTATTATTATTTTATTTTATTCTCTTCATTTGTTATATATAAGGATTAGAAGAATACAATATATATACCATGACGTACATTCTATCTATATATTGTGTTCTATTTTTCTATGATTTCTTGTGTTTACGCTGTACACTTTGAGCATTAGGGCAATTCGAATGGTTCGTGTGAAATTCCTTAACTACACACAAAAATTTCGTGGAGGATCGTTGTATCTTGAGAGTAGAACGCCATACAACCCAATGCAAAAGTGGGCGTATCTTCTTTAAGGAGGTGGCTTCAAGCGTGCCTCGTTCCACAGGCTTTTCTAAATTCTCATTTTTTATTATAATTTTTATTTTAATCACAATATTGCAGAATCCCTAAAATATTTACAACCCATAGCTCCCAAAAATGTTCAATAGCTTCAACTAGCATGCTTCACACTCAACGTTCAAACATTGTTCTCAATCCGTTCATAGTCAGATTCCCGCACTTTCCATCCACCCAAACACAACCCTTCAGCACTCTCTCTTTTCTCTTAGACCTCTGCATCAACCCACAACACCTCCAACAAATTCATGCAAGATTTATACTCCATGGCCTCCACCAAAACTCAACACTCTGTTCCAAACTCATTGACTGCTATGCCAATCTTGGACTCCTCAATCTCTCACACCAAGTCTTCAATTCTATCATCAACCCAAGTTCAACAGTGTACAACACAATTCTCAAAAATCTATCAAAGTTTGGTGAATACAAGAAGACCCTTTTGGCGTACCAAGAAATGGTCATGAAATCAATGTACCCAGATGAATTTACTTACCCTTTTGTTTTGAGGTCATGTTCTTGTTTGTTTGATGTTGAAAATGGAAGGAAGATTCATGGGTATGTGGTTAAACTGGGTTTTGATTCGCATGATTTGGTGGGTGGCGCTTTGGTGGAGATGTATAGGAATTTTGGTGATTTTGGGAATGCACGAGAAATGTTTGAGAGAATGCATTTTAGTGATTTGGTTTATCAGAATTCTTTGATTTCTGAGGCTTCTCAGGATGGCAATGGCAATGGCAATGGCAATGGCAATGGCAATGGCAATGGCAATGTTAAGAAGAGTTTTCCCATGTTCGAGAGAATGAGAAGGGAGAGACTCGAACCCAACTCAGTTACTGTAATTAACTTGTTGAGATTGAGCATTGATTTGAACTCGTTGATAGCAGGAAAATCTGTTCACTGTTTGGCTGTTGTGAGTAATTTATGTGAAGATTTGTCGGTGAATACTGAAATTTTGACTATGTATGGGAAATTGGGTAGTTTAGAACATGCAAGATTGATGTTTGAAAAAATGCCAGAGAAAGATTGTGTCGTATGGAATGTAATGATATCAACGTATTCTCAAAATGTGTACCCAGAGGAATCTCTAAAACTGTTAATGTATATGGGAAGATCAGGGGTTAGAACTGATTTATTTACTGCAATTGCTGCTATACCTTCTATTGCGAAATTGAAATCTCTCGTGTGGGGCAAACAAATGCATGCCCATGTGATGAGAAATGGTTCAGATTATCAAGTATCAGTTCATAATTCTCTTATTGACATGTATTGCAAATGTGATCACATAGAATCGGCACGAAAGGTTTTTGATTTGGTGACAAACAAGACCATGGTTTCATGGAGCACAATGATCAAAGGATATGTAAGCCATGATCAGTATTATGAGGCTCTATCTCTCTTCACCGAGATGAAATTAGATGGAATGGGAATCGATTTCATAACAGTAATTAATGTCTTACCTGCTTGTGTGAATATAGGGGCATTGGAACAAGTAAAATACCTTCATGGGTTTTCAATCAAATATGGTCTAAACTTGATGCCATCTGTGAATACAGCACTCCTCATAAGCTATGCCAAATGTGGGTGCATACAGATGGCACGAAAGCTTTTTGATGAAGACGAAATTGATGGTAAGGATATAATCGCATGGAACTCTATGATCAGTGCATATTCAAAGCATGGAGAGTGGTTTCAATGTTTTGATCTTTACAACCAAATGAAGCAATCAAAATTAAAACTGGATCGAGTAACCTTTCTGGCGCTATTGACGGCTTGCGTTAATTCAGGTTTTGTAAAGGAAGGGTGGGATTGTTTCAAGGAGATGGAAACCTATGGCTGTCAGCCCAACCAGGAACATTATGCTTGTATGGTGGATCTTTTAGGGCGTGCTGGGCATATCAATGAAGCCACTGAACTTATTAAAACTATGCCTTTTAAACCAGATGCTCGGGTGTGGGGACCATTGTTGAGTGCTTGTAAGATGCACTCGGAAACAAAGCTAGCGGAGTATGCAGCTGAGAAGCTTATTACCATGGAACCCAAAAATGCAGGAAACTATATTTTACTCTCTAACATATATGCTGCAGCCGGAAAGTGGGACAGAGTTGCCAAGATGAGGAGCTTTCTTAGAGATAGAGGTTTGAAGAAAACCCCGGGTTGTAGCTGGCTCGAGATAAATGGACGGGTACATGAGTTTCGTGTTGCTGATCGATCTCATCCAAAATCAGACGATATATATAGCATATTAGGAAATCTGGAGTTTGAAATCAAGGAGGCTAGAGCCATGAAGTCAGAAAAACCATTTTAAAATCTGCTTTTGCAATCTGGAGCGATTCTGAACTTTTTTTTTTTTTTTTTTTCCGCCCCTGAGATGTCGACAAACTGCAGATTGTATATGATCAGCCTTTGCAGCCTTGTACCGAGTTGAAGTGCTACCTACAGGAGTGAGGAGTTGAGCTAGAGACAACACAGGAAGCGGTAAACAAGTTGATCTTTAGCATTGAGCTCTCTAACCTGTTAAGAAATCAAAATTCACTTTTGGGACTTATAAGTATATAACCCTTATTTTATAATATCTCTATTAAATTGTCTGGTGCAACAATTGAATGGAAAATTAAAGATTTTGGAATTCATCTGTGCTTGTTTCGCTTGATTAGCCTCATCTTTTCCCATGGGAAACATGTCCTGAAAAATTAATTTCTTGCAGAGAGCTATTGAAGAGGGTGCTAACTTCATAGAAACCGATATTCTATCCTCCAAAGGCAGTGTTCTAATATGCTTCCATGATGTATACCTTAATGATACAACTGATGTTGCAGAACACAAGGAGTTTGCAAATCGTATAAGGACCTATGAGGTCCAAGGAGAAAACATCACTAGCTGGTTTACTGGTATGGAAGATATGCCACTCTCAACTGCCTTTACCTTGTGCTTGGGGTACAACAATACTGATTTGTAGCATTACCAATAATGATCATATATTGCTGCGGGTTACAAGGTTTAATTTTTTGCATAAGCACCCAACAAATCTTAAAAGGATATTCTGCATGTGTGTTAACT
>JAESVK010070096.1:0-11276 GCA_017140935.1 Hamamelis virginiana
CTTGTCGTCCAATCAGATTTGCCCCCCATCACCTATATTGTTATAAATTAAAAAAAAAAAAAAGGTATATCATCCTCTATGTAATGCTATGTTATGTTATGCAGTTATGGGATTCGATCTGTTAGTAGAAATTTGGTTTGATTGAATGAACCAGAACCATGTGATTTGCTCTTTAAACTATATATTTGAAGATAAATTCTTCTTCGTCGATCCCAATTTTTTTCCCCTAATAAATTTTGATTAGAATCAAGTGGCTAAAATAGTTAAATCGATTTTAGTTTTAGCTCCCGTATATGATGTATTGCGCGAGAGGGCATTATGAGTTATTAGATGATGGCTTTTGATTGTTTTTCATGATAAGCAGAGCTTTAATTAACGCAGACGGTCTTTGTGCTTACTGAGCACTCCCAAATTAAAATATAGTGATCAATGACAGAGTTAGGATTTTAGGTTAGGAGAAGCAAACTTTGGCATCGTTAGATTAGCTTTACTTTGAATTATTTTTGGAGCTCAAAATTCTATTTGATCATTAGAGATGTGTGATGACCACTTCTAAATGAATTGAGAGATAAAATAGTTGGCCAAGACTAGGCCCTTGCTACTTGCTACAGTAAATTTTAGCATGAAATTTTTAAAATGTCTAGAGAGTTGAGTTGGTATAATTCTAAAGAAATATGCAAAAAGATAGTTGTCCAAAAGTGATTTTAGGTAAAGCTAATATAAATGGGGCCTTTAGTTGGTTGTTAATACTTTATTCTAATTTAAAAAATCAAGAACATATTTGTTCTATTTATTGATTTATTTATTAGCTTGTTAGCTTGAGATAGAAAAATTGTATTCATTAATACATGGATGAAATTATAAGGTATGCCTTACGCAAGTTGCATAAGTTGACTTCTATAGGATCAAACGCATAATAAATTTTGAAAAACTGACCGTTTTAGATCAACTATTTATGAATTTCATGTTCGCCAAAAATAAGAGTAATCCAACGATTAGTTTCTGAAAAATATCACAATGAAAACTTGTGACTTTTTTATTATTTAAAAATCATCACTTTTTCCCAGTTGGATTGGGCCTCTTCTCTCATCAATAATTGGTCTTTAATCCTCTTAAATCAAGTCCAATTATCCTAAGCGCAACATAAGTCAGACATACCTCAATCAATATTCTATCAAGGTGAAAGATCAACTGATGAAATTAATTGCAAAATTAAAGATACCTAAAGTAGAAAATGTTTGCAAAAGTTTGGCCCACACTACCCTCCGCCCCCGAGGAAAGTGTGCGTCGCTGGCTTAATTTTCAACACATTTATAAACTCTTATTAATTTGTAGTTCTTTACATAAATATGATTCTACAGGGGAGAGAGAGAAGAGCATCAATCATCACCCAAAAAGCGCGACTACCAAATGGAGGGATCGATATATATTTTATGCCTATATATATCTTATTATATATAGAGCAGTTGTGCTGATGTGGCGGCCTAGAATTACTTCCCTCCCTCATACTCTTCTCTCCTTGATTCACTCCATTCATTCATTTCTATTGGTTCAAACACACCCATTATCTTTAATTCCCACCAGATGCACAACAATTTATGCAACCCTTCACATTCCAAGTATACACTCTCCCAAAAAAAATTATAGATAGACAGGTTAACAAGTCTATTTATTATTTATTACAATATTAATGCCACAGAGGTGGAGAAGCTTCGATCAATAGTGTGTGTTTAGTTTAGCTTTGTGTTTGTCAGTATTTTTTAGCATGCTTAATTGGGCCCCCACCCAAACAGATAAACATGAAAATAAAGTTAATTTGAGCGGTCTTAAGACTTCGGGGTATGTATTGTTGCATTAGGGCCTGTTTGCCGATGCTGTAATTTTGTTCAGTTTGGTTGAACCAATTAATGTGCCCAGTTTTTGTTCAAACAATTATCTTTGAATTGCTTTTATGTTATACTTGATTTGTCTAACTCTCACTCTTGCTTAGGGCTTAAAGGTGTTGCACTTCCTTTGACTGTAAGTAATTTTTATTTTATTTTATTTTTATTACTGGGGTTTGATTTGAAGATAGATTGAAGCATGGGGTTAGCGTCCGTGACTTAGTGTTTTATTTTAAGAGAAAAGTTTATAGAGGTTGAATTTTTATTTATTTATATTCTATATATGTGGTGATAGATTAGTGATGTATAGATGCAGTATCTATATTGTTTTGGTTTCTATAAAAATTGAATCCTAACCTGAACTATGACAAATAGCTGTGCTGGGCTCAGTTTAGCAGAGGGTTTTGTTTTCTTGGGTCTCAAACAATGAAAATTTTAACTTTTATAAATTTATATGCCGTTTTATTTTCCCATTTTTACTACCAAACGGAGGTTTTTATATTATCATGTTCAGTGAATAGAGTTGATTTTTTGTATTGGTTGTGTTATCGCGCAGGCCGCGCATCGCGCGGGTCAACACTAGTATATATATATATATAGGAGGAGAATAAATAGAAACAGAGGGAGAAGGAGATGAGATAAGGACATGTCACATGGCAATTACTGACAACTTGCTTCGAACAAACATGTGTAATTAGGTCTGTAATTGTGCATATTATGAATATGATTGATCTACTTTATATTTGTAGGGTAAAATTTTAATCCTTAATGGGAAACTCTCCAATTACAGAGCAGTAAAATCAACATGAACTCTCCAAGATAACTTCTTCACAGTTTCTTTTTTCTTCTCCCTTCCCTTCCTGACAACTTCCTCTCTCTTTCTCTCTCTCAATACTCGTTTTCTGTACGTGACCAAATCTCTGTGAATGTCCATGTGCAGAGTTGGGCCGGGGTTCATATCAAATGGTTGATATGATCAGTCTCACTTCCACAATAACGTGTAAGCTCTGCATATTTACATTCAATTTTACGTGTGAGCCCTATCATCCATAACCTACAATAAAAACACAAGGACGCGCGTAATGAACCTTCCTTCTCTCTGTGATTTTAAGTCTACACTCCAGTTCCAGCATCTATGAGACGGTGACGTACAAGAATTTCTGAGAAAGAAACAGTGAAACCTAAGACTCATTTGATGCAGTGGAATATTGAAGACAAGCTCACCAATAACGAACAATCTTCCAAATTCTTGTTGACGTGTCACAAAGACAATGCCAGGAAAATAGGCAACCAAGTACTCGATCTTCGCAAAGAGAGAAACTTAGGAAAAAGAGTGAAAACTCTTAATAAAATTCTTATTAATTCATCAATTGTTTTGCCAAGACAGCTACAAGCATATTTATACTAAAACAAAACTTAGAAACCATAATACTGCCGAAATAGGGAAAAACTGAAATAAAAGAAAATTTGCCAAAAATAGAAATATGCGAAATAAAGATAAAATCTGTAAATATATTCCCTAAGGATCGCTACGGAATCAACGGTTCGTCAAACGGGCTTTTATAGGGAAAGTAATTGGCAGGCGAAATCTTTCCATAAACCCTTATGCAAAAGAAAACAAAACTTAAAACATCAATCTGAATTACCTACAATACCTTATACATCAATCCGAACTTATTTGTTTGTTTTACTTCCTACATCAATCCAAATAAGAAAAGGGGTTTAGCCTTTGCAAAAGATTGAACCTCATATTGACAATGTAATCCTAATTAAATAAGTTTAATATAAGACTATAAATATAATGCTATAATTATTTAAAGATCGATCAATAAACCACGACTTCTCTCTCTCTCTCAATTAACAATTACAATTGAGATGGACACAAAGGGAAATGAAATGAAAAATGCAACCATAATTCATATAGAATTGATTTTTACATCTTTGTAATTTTAGACAAACTGCTGATCGACGCACATAAACTCTTATGCACGCTTGAATATCTCGTTGCTCCATCTAATTTTTTTTGTTAAATGTATCCTAGGCCTAGCTATGCTCTAATCTCCTAACAATATGACTAATAACAAATCATTGAATTGGTCTTAAGGAATTGTCACTTAATTTTACACATTCATATATAAACAATTATTTCCTATGGGCAAATAAGAACAATGACTTATTTCTGCTATCCTCACATGTTCTTACATGGTAATTAATTAGGGCATCACCCAGAAAAACAGACAGACAATACTAACAACAACAACAACAATAAATATAAGGATGAATTTTTAGTAGGTGGAACAAATATTAATCATTCTTTGGGAGTGCCAAGGATGAGAAAACTGATGAAATTGCGCTGCATACGAATCCGATGAGAGGAAGGCTAGCAGAAGCATTTGCCTTGTTGAAAAATTTGTCAACACTTGAGCCAGATCCTTCAAAGACACTCTTTAAATCTATAGTAGCACTGAATGCTGCGGCTGCACCTGTGGCTAGTGTGTACGATATTACCTGACCAAACAGACCTTACATACGTTAAAATTCCTTCAAAAGTCTCTTCCTACAAAACCCATCCGTGATCAAGATTTTCATTTGTTTTATTCTCAATACTTGTATATGGACTCTGTAGTGGGATTCATTTAAGTTTTGGTCAGCAAAACATCATATTACACTTGGGCTTTTTGTAAACAACAACTGATTACAAAAGGAAGCAGCCCATGGCCTAGCCCAACCTTGGGTCTCCACTCGGCGTGGACCCAGGTTGGATTTGGATGAGCAAGATCAAGGACCAATGGGATTTCCTTATTCCCCTTGGAAGGCCCTAAATAACAAACATCATTTACTAGATAAAATAAAATATTGGGTTATACCCATAAGTGGGAAGGGTTTTATATCATTAGGTCCAATAATTCTTTTAATGTAATAAATAAAAACAAAAATTTAGAATTTTTAAAAATCGACCTCGTGGTATAAAACTTTAAACTTAACGACTTTTGGATAATTTTTCTGTCATACATACCATGTCACCATAGAAGTCGAATTTGTAAAGGCCATTGCCACTTGTTAATCGCTTTTCCGTGCTCAAGTGGTAGATTGTGAATGAAATTTGCTAGAGGGTGTAGACAATTCCGATGATGATAGTAAAAAGCATATATCTGCAATTTATATGCCAAATCTGCAATTTATATGCCAAAGTATGATAATATTAAAAAAATGGAAAGATAGAAATTCATGACTTGCTCGTATCGCCGTTTCCATTCAGACTTCCAATTTTCGTGTAATTCCGTCACCGACGACTTTCGATCCTACTAGTCTATTTTCTGATTTAATCCCAAAATCGCTCCCAAGCCCCAACTTTGCTTGGACCCCTTTTTCTCCTGTCCAGCTAATCCATAAAGTCTTGAGCCAGGAACCCAACCCGGTCTGCATCATCATTTCTAATAACTATTCTACTTTTCCCGTGGGCCATATGGCCAATTGGAAAGTACTGCCAAGTGTTGCCCATATGGCCAAATATCTGGTTGTAGAAATTTCTAAACAAATCTGGAGCTTGTGACAATCCTGTATTAATTTTGAGAGACAGTCCCGTAATAGCTACTACCTCAATTGGTAGCTAGGTTTTGTTCTCGTAAAAAAAATATAATTTATTTTTGCAAAATGATAGAAGTTATTCATGTTACTATTTTTTTAATATTAATAAATAAATATCGATGCACTTTAATGTACTCGAATTCAATAACTCTTTAATAAAAGCGATGATACCATGCGTATCAAGACCATTGATTATTTTTGTCATAATTGAGCAAGGAATTTAGTTCCTTTTTTGACAGACCACAATGGACGCTAATTTTACTTTAAAGGGAAAAAACAAAACACTTTAAATTAAAGCCCGAGATGCTTCTGTGTATTGCATGTGCCTTCCATTTTCCTTTTGTTATTTTGACTGGTCTGTGTATGTACTTGGTGTTTGAAAAGATCGATCAAGACCAGCCATGAGCCAAACTGGCTCTTGTTCTTACGAAGCTAGGGTCAAGCTTTCAGGGTCTACTCAGTACATGATCGATCAAGGTCTTGGTCTGTTACTACTTGTTTGCAGTCATGAATTGATGTCTTATTTCTTTACTTTCCTTCCATAGTTCATCTCAGCGAAAACTCTTCTTAATATTATATCCATGTGTGTTGTGTTAATTATGATATCATTTGGTACAGAAAAATGGTTGAATTTTTAATTCATTTTGCACCACTTGAAGAAAAAAGAAAAGAGTTTTCTAAGTGATTACAGTTACAGTCAATTAAACAGTCCAAATCTTATGTAATTTTATAACTGTAATCATTTATAAATTAAAAAGTAAAATGATATACCGCGTGACGGTACAGTAGTATATGTACTTTATAATTTAATTTATTGCAGAAGAAATTGTAAAGAAACCACAAGTGAAGTTCTTAGCATGACCATTTAAAGTTTGATATTACTTTGGCATATATATATATATATATATATATATATATATATATATATATATATATTGCATTTTATGTAAAGTTGCATAAAGTGATTTATACATGTAGAGTCAATTGTAGTTAGAATAGATTTTGAAAAACCGACTTTCATGAATTGCCAAAAATCACATTATACTCTTAACTAATTGTGACATAGTCTTCTAATTGTGAACTATGCATTTTTGAAGATTGACTGGTGGATTAGAAACTCTGCACATGCATTTTATACATATGCACATATATAGGATAATTTCCGTGTGTATACGCGTGTGTGTGTGTATAATATGTGCAATAATTAGCAAATTAATATGTGATTGACGTGGGGAAACAATTTGAGGTTTATTCTCCTTTTGCTTTGTAACTTGTCAGTTTTCAAAGAAATAATGGATTGTTTGTTGCAAGTGGGGCCATGGCTTTGCTTTAGTTTATTAAAGCATAGACAGATTGCCCCCCACATTGAAGGCGGCACTGTGCAGTCACAATCACTGCAATGTAAGAGTGGAGCCTACTGAATCTTAATCCTCTCTATAAATACTAAATAGCAAGCCTCAAAGACCATTAAAACAAAAGGGCAATCCTAGCTGACGTTAACTTCACAAACTAAATGTTCTTGTTTAGGTTGTGTCTGCAATTCTGAAGCCTAGGTCTCGCGTAAGAACCAACTTTGTATGTCTCTGGAAGCATCCCTGCCGGTTTGTTATTCTGCTATGCTCTGTTTTTCTAATATATATATATATATATTATTGTTGGTATTGGGTAAGGGGTTAGTATGTTCATGCTTGTCGTATATTGATTTAATATGTTCATGCTAGCTCGTTGTATACTATCCCAGAGAGCCGAGTTGGTGGGGTTTGAATTGGGTTAGGTGGAAATTAATCTTAATCTCGAATTTGAGACCCTTTTCTAGCATGTAATTATATATTATTGGTTTTTATTATTATATTATTAGATATTCTTATATTTACTGGACAAAAAACAAATTGGTTAGGTCTCTTAACCGTGCTTGACTTTGGTTCTTATCAATTCAATATATATATATATATATATATATATATATATATATATATTGAATTGATGAATTAAAATTCCAAAATAGTATAAAAAGTTGCATTAATTAATTATGTGCAGGAATATTGGCAAAACACTGAGACTGAGAACAAAAGGCTTGTAGTGACAATCAATTCCTTCATAAGACATGAAATATAGTCCAATTAAGCATTTCAGCCACCCACACCAACTAATACTGAAGTCTACCAATACACCTTACAAGTGCAATGGATGTAAGGAGTTAGGCTTTAAAGAATGCTACCAGTGCGAATATGAAGACTGCAACTTCCATCTTCACGTGGAATGCGCGGATTCCTCCTATACCAATCAACCATTCTGCAGAAAATGTGAGTTCAAATTCTACGAGGAAGCCCCAGGCCTGGGCGCCAGATACTGCGACGCGTGCGGGAAAGACGTGCTAGGGTTCATGTATCAGTGCTCACACGACAAAGCCCATGATTTACACCCATGTTGTTTGAAACTCCAACGTACCATAAAAGGTGAGGGAATTGAACTTGAACTTAAAAACAAAGTCCCCTCCAAGTGCCTAAAATGTCACAGCAAGGAGATTCGTAGAGGGGTTAAAGGTTGGTCTTATGTTTCTACTTGTGGGGAGTATTGTTTTCATGTGGCTTGTGTTAAGGATTTGTTTCTTGAAAAATGGAAAAAGGGTTATTTACTAAAAGAAGGTGAAGGTGGTGATAATGTTGAGGTGAGCTCATGCCTAGAGATGCAGAGTGTGGGGGCAAGATGCTGTCATAAGGCAGGAGAAGGTTTGTGGAGAAGGAAGGGTAATATGTGGATCAAGACTGCAAAATTGGTTCTGCAACTTATTATTTCTGTCATATTTGGAGATCCAATATCTGTGGTTGCTGCTCTTATAGAATCTTTAGTCTCAAGCTAGCTGATATATATATATCATCTTAGTTTCATGTGTCATAATTAATTTATGCTTGTTTAAACCTCAAGACTTTGAAAATGTACACATATCCATATGGTGAATGTTAGATCGATCGAGTGATACATAAAGTGAAGTTTTGGTACGAAACTTTTCTGTACAGTACCGAGGAAGATCGATTGAAAACTACTTCCATTTTCGCTTTGTATTTCTGTTTCTTAGATTTTAATGCATTTTCCTTCCTTCTTCTTCTTCTTCTTGTTTTTTTTTTCCTAAAAAAGGACTCACATGTGTTTATATACCTAGTATAATGGTATTGATTCTCTCACTCTTTGTTCAGTGAGATACGTACACAAATGTCTATAGCACATTTATGAACAACTGGTATTGATATGACATGTGTGTGTATATATATATATATATATTTCGATGACAAGTGTATACGTACAATTAATAAGAGAAGGTATGATATGATATTGATTTTAAACCAAGCATTATGGAAATGCCTTTACTATTTTTGGATTTTGTAGTCTATATAGATTAGTAGATTATTAAAAATGGGTGTTTCTTCAAAAAACTTAAATAAAAATATGGGTTGCTATGTGAACACGCTTTACCGTCTCACTTACTAAAAGTATGGTCGACATTTTAATGTGCAATTTATTTTAATACCCAATCACAATTATTAATTATTATTATTATAAGATAATAATTAACTAACAACACTACAACTTATAATATCCTCTAACACTCTGCTTAATGGACTGTCACATGAAATTTTATTTTATTTTTACAAGTTAAGAACATCAAATATGCAAGAAACAACCTTTTTTAATATATATATATATATATATATATATATAAAAGTGATACTGTCAGGACGTCCTTACACTCGTTATCGTAAGGACATCCCTTTTGGAAGCCATAGGAATGATATTTTTAAAAACCAACCATTGGATTAGATAATCTTTTTATGAATATCATGTCTGCCAAAAATTACAATGATCCGATAATTGGTTTTCAAAATACAGTTCGTAAAACGCTTTAACAATATTTACCATTGGATGATGTCAAAGTTGTTTGAATATATGTACTTTAAAAACCAATCGTTGGATCACTGTGATTTTTTACATATAAATATTATACAATCCAACGGTCGATTTTTCAAAAATACCCCTCCGAGTAAAAGTGCCCTTACTATAAGAGCACAAGGACGTACTGACATGATCAGTTCTGTGTATATATATATACCCATCTCTCGGAACCCAACTGCAATGAAACCCATCTGGCCGGGGTGTCAAAAAGATGGTCTACCTATCAATAATGGTCTAATACATTTCCAAAAAGCAAAAAAGCCATATGACAAACTTGTACCCAAAAAAATAAAAATTATAATCTATGACCGACTTCAATTTTTAACTTTGGCATGACCCTGATTAAAGAGCATATATTCTATTCTAAAGGTTGCCCAAAGGACCCACGCGGAACTGGAACAGGTACTTCTCTCGACCCACATGGAAACCAGTCAAATTCTCACAAAAAGTTGTTGCACATGATTGTGTCCCAGATCGATCTTAGCTTCTGTGAAGTAGGAAACCTCAGACGTATACAACAAGAAAAGGATTCAGGATATATATATACCAAATCTTGCATGTTTTGTTGTGTAAATTATGCATTATATTGTTGTATTTTCCTAAGTTAAATTAATTTCCAAGTTCTAATAGGAAATTCACCCACCATGGAGATATAAAGCAACGAGCTGTTTGGAAAATATAGAATGGAAAAATTCTCTACCTGTTGTCCATTATCATTATTTGGTAAGTAATTTATTTTTCTACATATCTTTTTAACCTTATGTAAATAATAATCTATTACATATCATAAAAAGCTTGATGTGCAATCAATTGGAAATTTCAATTGATTTCAATTTTTGCTATTACCAGCTCAATTTTTGCTATTTCGTGCAAATTTTTGGAATTTTGCTATTGCCGGCTCAATTTTTGCTATTTCATGCAAAATTTTGGAATTTTACTATTTCATGCCAAATCATTTGTAATTGCCACTCCTTCCAGGTACAATTGATTCAATTGCAATATTGCCTTCATTCTGGGTCTTTCTCTCTTCTCGTTGTGGTAAAAGAGAAGATTCACATATTGCAATTTTCAATTATAATTGAAATTGCTATTGTTTCCACTTCAATTTTTGCAATTTTTGCTCCTTCCAATTCAAATTTTGCAATTTGTGCTCTTTCCAATCAAATTACAATCGGTGTATCTTGTGATTTTTACTCTTTCAAATTTTTATATCTGGTCAGCACTATTGCAATCGATTGGCGGACCGACAAAAAAAAAAAAGAGAATAGAAGAATGCGTGAGACCAGCGGGTGGCTCTATGCAAAACCCCCCGGAAATTTTCCACAGTAGAAAGCCCTTCATAGTAGAGAGAGAAAAAATATTTTGCACAGTTTGATAGTTTATAATTTAAACTTTAAATGGCTTTCTACTGTCGAAAATATAGATAAAACACTATGTCCATAAAACTTTAAGAGGCTTATATAGTTAAGTGGTCACATTAAATTGTACTCAATAATTTTGTACTTTTGCTATTTATAAACCTTTAAAAGATAACACATTTTGACCACTAGCGCGTAGCACAGGTAACTCACCTAGTAATAATAACAAAAATGCTTTACAACCAGAAACTTTAACCCGGAATTAAAAATAACCCTGGCGTGTCATGCTTTGAGTGGTTTAGTTATTCTCTCAAATAGATTTTATCTTTTTCACACACCACTCAAACCATGACACGCCAGGGTGATTTTTAATTCCGAGTTAAAGTTTCTGGTTGTAAAGCATTTTTCTAATAATAATAAAGCGTAAACATTTTTTTCAAACCAAATTAATGTAATTAATTTATTAAAAAAATTAGATAATATTAAAAGAGTACGTAGA
>JAESVK010070098.1:0-10000 GCA_017140935.1 Hamamelis virginiana
AAGGTTCTCTCTCTCTCACTAACCTCATCCTGATACATTAAGAGTTGGGTGCAGTAAGGTTGAGCCATTGAGTTGAAAAATTAGGTTTTCCCCTTTGTTGCACCTTTTCTGTTCTTGTTACAGTGTAGAAGGGGGATGGCATATTGTTCTCGGCCAATGGCTGGCAGGCCAGCCCCAGTAACTTCAAATGCAATATTGGTGACCATATTCGGTTCCTGTGGGAACTTTTGTTTCTGGGAAAACTATATAACACTTACCCTGATTACTCGTCATGTTGACTGTTCTGATTGTTTGGCTATATTAAAAGTTAAAACTAATGATTTCTGTGTACTCCACCTAAGAAGCTCTAGCCCTCCCATTTATAATATGGAAGCCTGGATAGGTTTAGCTCCAGTTAGCTGGGTCTAAGCATAACCACATAAGATCCGATCGAGTAATTCAGTAATTCAGGGACTCTATGGTATATAAATTGGACTTTTGGGTATAAAAACCTTTTTTCTCTAAGGACTTTTGAAACGTTATCGGTGACAAATATCCCATCTTGGATGAGGACCCAGAAAATTGACCACGATTCTTGATAATAGTTATTAGATTTGGAGTGACTCAGGTTACATAATATATAAATTTAAATATTCATATCAGTATCATATAAAATTAAATATACTATGTTCTTATATATATTGCTCTTGAGTTGTGTGAAAATATAAAAAAATTTATATTGAATTATTTACAACTCGAACTAAATTCACTGATCAACTACCAACTAGACCAATTGACTCGAAACCCAGCTACCTAAATGTCTTATACTGTTATAAGGGCACTCACATTCATATATCTCTTGAGTTTGTGTGAAGATATAAAATTTTTATAATTATTTACAACACAGAACTAGATTCACTTAATTGAACCACCCACCATTAAACCGATTTAATTAACTCAAAATAAGATTACCCAAACGGGTAAGTAATCAAACAATATATCCGATTCTGATAACTATAGTAAATATGCATTTAATTCGTGCTACACCTAAGGAGTGAGAAATCAATAGGAGGTAATGTGATTTTCTACAAATAATACCTTAGTTATCTTGTACTGATTGTAGGCATCAAAACGGTGAAGTTGAAGGGAAATTGATAAAACAAAAGTTGAAGGGAAATTGATAAAACAAATGCCATAAGCAGAGCTAGCTTTTCTGTGGGTACGTTATAAGCAAAAAAATGGCAGATGAAGATATCTAAACTAAAGATGGAACCACTGATTTCCGCAATAATCCTGCCATCAAGCACTACTACAAAAAATCCCTACGAAAACGGTTTTAAACCGTTTTCAAAACCTTTTGAACACGGTTCTGGAACCGTTTTTAAGGTGTGTGTTTTCATAAGGTAGTATCCCTTCGAACACGGTTTTGGACCGTTTTCATTTTTATGCATACGAACACGGTTTAAAACTGCTTTCAAATATGTCACGTACAAAAACGGTTAGAAATGGACCGGCCCGGGCGATCGGACCGGTGAACCGAACTCCTCACCAGTCTGGGTTGATTATTGGATCGGATAAGGAAGTGAACCGCCTTGAACCGGCTGGTCTGACCAGTTGAACCGGTCAATTAATAATTCTATCTTTTTTAATGAAAGTTGCATTCCTTGAGGTTTGAACTCATAACCTCTTAGAAAGAGGATAGAAGGCTTTACCACTAGGCTATGCTTTACTTGTTGTTATTATAATGCAGTATATAAAATATAACCTTATTACATTCATATACTTGTAAAAATCTCAAATATATTTAAAATAATATATATGTTATAATTAAACGGTCCGACCGTTGACCCGGTGGTTGAACCAATGACCCGACCACCCGGCTCTTGTCCGGATCGATGTCCGGTCCGGTTCTGATAACTATGCTCTCAGTTTATAGTAACAATATATGATGCGTAATGCCATAATTATCAGACCCGGCCATAATTATCAGACCTGACTAGCGCGGCAAAGGGTGTGGGTCACCAGTTGAATCATTTGGTCAACGATTGGACATTAAATTTTATAAATGTATTATATATATATATATATATATAAACGAAGATACTTTAACTTTAATTTTCTTTTAAATACTTAACACCAACCAAAACTTGGATTAGTGGTAAAATGTAATAGCATAATTAATTATTTTAACACATGGTTCAGTGTTCGAATTATGAGAATAGCATTCACATTTTATATAAAATAATATTTTATAGTTTATGTGAGAAAACAGAAAGACCGTTTTCTTTGGTTTCTTTTTAAAACGGTTTCCAAAACCGTCTTAATAATATGTCCATCAAAGGCGGTCACAAAATAACCGTTGTTAATTATTACTAAACTAAAACAGTTTTGAAAACCGTTTTCTTTGATTTCTTTCTAAAACGGTTTCCAAAACCGTTTTCTATTTACCGTTTTCTTTGCATCTTTTTGTAGTAGTGAAGAAGGAAACTGGAACCTGGAAAGCATGTCCTTATATATATATATATATATCTTCTTTTGATCTTTTTGTTCTTACAAATTATCTATTTTTCATCCCTCTTTGAAGTTTGATCATTAGGCTTTATACCATTAGGTTTTTTTAAATCGGGTTTTCTTAGATATCTCGTGGTATAAAATCTAATGCTTTGGATTTCACGGTATACAACTGAATCTTGAGGAGCTTTTGGATAATTTTCCCCTACTTATACAACAAACTTGACCTTTACACAGGAAATGAATGTTGTGAAAGATTGGCATACTACGGGATCAACACAAATCTAGTTAATTATCTCAAATTTCAATTGAACCAGAGAAATGTTGTGGCAGTAAATAATGTCACAACTTGGTCCGGGACATGCTATGTCACACCACTGATTGGTGCCTTTCTAGCTGATGCCTACTTGGGAAGATATTGGACAATTGCTAGTTTCTCAATCATCTATGTCTTTGTAAGTTTGATTCGAACAAAAGTATAAGGGGTCGTCGAATTTTTCGCAATTTTCTAACTTTTAAGTCATATTATCATTAGAATTTTATGTTAATATCATTTAAATTGAACTGGGTTTTGAAATTTTTTTTTTTTATATGAATTAAGCCCTTTTATTTTTTGCAGGGGATGAATCTTTTGACATTATCAGCATCTGTTGGTGGACTAAAACCACACTGTGATGTGCATAATGTTTGCCATCCAACAGAGATACAAACTACAGTGTTCTTTATTGGACTTTACCTCATAGCTCTAGGCACTGGAGGGATTAAGCCTTGCGTATCATCATTTGGTGCAGATCAATTTGATGATTCTGATGAGGCTGAGAAAAAAAACAAGAGCTATTTCTTTAATTGGTTCTATTTTTCAATAAATATCAGTGCCCTTATTGCTTCCTCTGTGCTGGTCTGGATACAAACAAATGCGGGTTGGGGCATCCCAGCCGTGGCGATGGCCATCGCGGTTTTGAGCTTCTTTTCGGGTACCCGGTTGTACCAGAACCAGAGACCCGGAGGGAGTCCCCTGACCCAGATATGCCAAGTACTAATTGCATCATTCAGGAAATGTCAAGTGAAAGTGCCTGCTGATAAGTCTCTTCTCTATGAGACTGCAGATGAGGAATCTGCTGTCAAAGGAAGCCAAAAACTTGATCACACAAAACAGTTAAGGTAGATTTTTTGTCAAAGTGCCAATTACTCTAGACTCCTTATATGTTTTAGGCAAACCATTTTTTTTATATAGCTATTTAAGTATTTATATGTAGCCTTATTAGCCAATGTTTTGTTCATTCTTACTCAGTTTCTTCGACAAGGCAGCTGTGGAGACTCGAACAGATCATATCAAAGGCTTGGTTAATCCATGGAGGCTCTGTACTGTGACCCAAGTCGAGGAGCTCAAATCGATTATCCGGTTGCTTCCCATATGGGCTACTGGCATAATCTTCACTACTGTATACAGTCAAATGGGCACCTTATTTGCCCTGCAAGGCATCCCTTCAGCCTCTCTTTCCCTTTTCGATACCATTAGCGTCATCTTTTGGGTACCCGTTTATGACTCTGTAATCGTGCCTTTAGCCAGAAGGTTTACAGGCCACAAAAATGGCTTCACCCAGCTTCAACGAATGGCAATTAGCCTCATTATGTCGATCTTCGCTATGTTAGCTGCAGGGACTCTGGAGCTTGTGAGACTAGACTTGGTGAGAAAACACAACTACTATGATCTTAAGCATATACACATATCAATATTTTGGCAAGTGCCTCAATATTTCATTATAGGATGTGCAGAAGTTTTTACCTTTATCGGGCAGATGGAGTTCTTTAACGAGCAGGCCCCTGATGCCATGAGAAGCCTGTGCTCTGCTCTCTCCCAGTCTCCCTCACGACCGTCGCTCTTGGGAATTACTTAAGTACATTGCTTGTCAATGTTGTTACAGAAGTGAGCACTAGGCATGGTAATTCTGGGTGGATTCCAGATAACTTGAATTATGGTCATCTTCACTACTTCTTCTGGCTTCTGGCTGTGTCAAGTGTGCTAAATTTTTGTGTCTATCTCTTGGTTGCTAGATGGTATACTTATAAGAAAGCAGTTGGACCTATAGGCTGATCGATCACCTTTGTGTGATCTTATTCTTATGCACAAGTATGTTCTTTATTTTCATTTTCATTTTCCATTTGAATCTCAGATTTGATAAATTGACAAATAGTCTTATTGTAACTTCACCAGTGTTAGCTGGTGAGCTGCTTGTCCCAACCTGTTAAGGTTATCATCTAATGCAGAATCAATCCCAAATCTATCAGATAGAGTCTCTTTTTTGTTGGTTCAATCTTGTTCTTTAAGGACCCTTTTGGTCATCCCATAGAAATTGAATGGATTCATTTACATTTTATTACATTGCATTAAATGTAATGGGATTGTTTAAAAAGATATGGAGCTATAATCATAATTGAGCAAGTCATGAAATGCCTGTAGTTTAAACTTTTTACTGTTGATTCTGATGATGGTAACCATTCTCTTGAAGTTTTCCATTTACCATGATATATTTATTTACAAATTATATATGAAACCAAAAAAAAAAAAAAAAAATCAATTTCTATAGGACATTCAAACAAGCCCTAAATTTATTAAGATGAGAGAATATGTTACTAATGGAGGGGATTTCTACTTATTGAGGCTCCCTAATTTTTGTATTGGTAGGCGCTGGTGGCCTCTCGTCCTAATGTCATATATCCCCGCTTTAATATGAGAGGCTATAAAATGAGAGGTATTGGGTTCGATGAAATGGAAGCACAAACATATCCATTTAGTAGTGTTAGAAGTAGATTTCTATCATCCGGTAAAAAATAAAAAATAAAATAAACAATTTACTAAGCATATTCTTTTATTTCTTATTTTTAATATCTAAGTATAATAATTTTCAAAGTAATATTTTAAAAAATGACCGTTGGATGAGATGTTCCGCTTGTATACGACATGTATGAAAAAAATCATGTTGATTCAACGGTCATTTTTTTCTAAATGCCACATTTTTGAAAAAACTATGATATTAAATTTGTATAGTTTAAACAATTTAAATGTTTTTCTCAAAAACCAACCGTCGGATCTATGTGATTTTTTGCATGCACAATGTGTCTATATGGAACATCTTATCCAACGATCGGTTCATAAAATAGTACCCCCATGTTAACATTTGTACCATATGAATAAGAACCATATGATACACAAGTTTAAACAATTTAAATGTTTTCTATGCACAATGTGTATATATGGAACATCTTATCCAACGATCGGTTTTACAAAATAGCATCTCCATGTTACAATTTGTACAACATGAATAAGAATAATATGATACACAATTTAGATGAAACAAACATAAATAGTTTTTGTTATAATAGATAACGTCAACTGACCGTTGAATCACTCTGATTTTTTGCGAGCATGGCATTCATAAGAAGCTAGTTAATGTGAGCAATGTTTACGGACGGTAATACATTCAAACTTTTTTTGGCTCTAATTTATTTTTTGCATTGTAATTTGAAAATAAGAAATATAAAGTAATTTATTTCAAATTTTATACTAATTGATTATTTGAAAAATCATGTTTTATCTATAATTTGAATTAGAATTTGAAAAAAAAAATTAATTAATAATTTTTTTCACTTTATTTAGTTGAATTTCATATTAACAAAATTTTCTTTTAGAGTACCTTTATTTGAAACTAATAAAAGACAAATCTCACTATTTGTTTCTCTCTTTATTCAATAAAATTTATTGTTATTTTTTTTAATATTCAAAACACTAAAAAAATAACAAACTTTGTTGATGCCTTGTTGAATTAAGAAATTAATTGGGCCTTTTATCAGTAGTATTAATTTATAAAATAATATGAAATAAGGTTAAATATTATAGATCACAATTATTAAACACAAGTTAATACATAGCTTAGTGGTAAGGACTTCTCATTTAAGACCTATTACCGGATCAAAACCACTATCTATTGGGCGTTTGGCCCGTTTGGCTAACCAATGGACAAGCCCGTTTGGCCCAATAATCTATCCATTGGACATGTCCGTTATGTGGCCCAACTGTAAGCTTAATGGACAGGTCAATTGGGCTGAATTAGGCAGCCTCCTTAAAAGCTTTGACCGGCCCGATCCAGCCCACTAGCATAACGGACACCAGCCCGCTAGGCCCACTTCTTTAACGGGCCGGCCCGCCAGATCCAACTGGTTGTACACCACTAATAGCAGCAAGTGGGGGGATTGGGTTTGATAAATTTAGTACAGATGTAAACACTGCAAAAATAGAAAGATTATCCGCAGACCATACATTTCCATGGAGTCAATATTCCACATTTTGGGTTGTAGATGACAATTTTTATACGTGTTAGAGGAGTTGGCCTCCCTCTGATTGAAACCATGGCTGGTTTGAGAAAGACTTACACAACTCTTTTTTTTCTTTTTTTTGTTTGGACAATTTGAAGTTTATTATGATTCTCTCTCTCTCTCTCTCTCAATTTGAAGTTTCTGTCTCCCTCTCTCTCAGTCACCTATACCAGCTACACAAATCTCTTGTTTTGACAATTTAAAGTTTTTGAGACTGCGCGTCTTCTCTCTCACCTACCCTCCCACCTACACCGCCCGCACACAAACATTTATGCAGAGTCACTATCCAAAATAATGTCCACTCACAAGTCAAAAATGTCACCTCATGAATATTTATTCATTTTTTTCCATATTAATTTGATGGTGTGAAGAGGATTATATATATACAATATAACCTTTTTAGATGAATTTGGTTGTCTTCTCTTCTTTATGTCGACCAAGACTTCTGCCATTCTCTTCACAGCTGCATGACTTCATATGTTGCATAAATTTATAAACAATCATGTTTTGGAGTAATATTTTCAAAGTTATTACTGCAGCACGTTCTTGCATAAAGTCTGTGGTAAATTGATCATTGTATTTCTGGGTTTGATCATTTTTTGAGGTGATCTTGTTGGAAAGTGATTTTGAGCTCGAAAAATGCTTCTTTTATCTTTAGAAATGTATTTAATTGTGACTTGAAATTTTGATTCATTACCCCAAAAAAAATAAAAAATAAAAAATACACACCTTGCTCGTAAGATGTCAATGATCTTGTAGACATTTTTATTTTTGATACAATATAAGCTTATACACCAGTCGCATATACCTCATGTTGAAGTAATTGTTCTCGAATCCGGTGGCGGAATTAGGAGTAAAGTTTAGAGGGGGCAAGCCTCTTACCAACATTTCTCCAAAGTCTAGGGGGCCAAGCCTCTTACCAACATTTTCCCATCATGCATATATCATATATTGTATATATACATTAAGGAAAGTCAAAAAGCTTGGGGGCCATGGCCCCCCTTAGCTATGCCTTGGTTCCGTCCCTGCTTGAATCAACCTACTATTCTATTAATCCATTTCTTTTATGGCTCTTGACTATGACAGTAGCACAATCATAAATTGATCTTGTATGAAAGAGTTCTATTATTCTGTACCACCGTGTATTCTCACATCATAGTGGGAGCCACACCCCAACTAGGTTCCATTATTAGAAATAATTACACCTGTCTCTTTTGAGATTTGCCCATTTTTACAACACACTCTTATAGTTTAAAAATTATTCTTTTATTTCTATCCAAAAATAATAATAATAATAATAATAGTATTTTGTCCCTATCAATAATAGCTGGATAGATTATTTGCTGTGAATTTTACTCGTATATTGTAAGGAATAGTGCAGCACCTGAATCTACATCTGCACATGGTAGTAGGTACTAGATACTAGGTAGGGAAAAAAAAAAACCTATAAGGGGGATAAAGTGAAAATGAATCAAATTTTGGAGGGGTAAAGTGTTAGTTTTTTCAAGGAAAAATTACACTATGTACTTTTGAATTATTAGCTATTTTCATGTTGGCTCTTGTTTATTTCGATTGCAACAATGTGTCTCTTAATTTATTAGACTGTATCAAAATACCCATTTCTGTGAATTAAGCAGGGGGAAATCATGTTAGGGTTTTTTTTTTTTTATGCAGTATTTATCTTAAATTATTAATGTTTCTATAAGTATGTTGATAAAGTTCATGATTTTTCTCAGTATATTTTAATTTTTATGAATTATTTTCTCCATATACAAAATAAAATTCTTAAGAAATAAAATATATTAAAAAAATCATAAAATTTCACTGATAGGCTTATAAACACATTAGTAGTTTAAGATAAATACTGTATAAAAAATAACAAGTTTACCATTATTTTTCGCCCAAATTAACAAATAGCTAATTGACGGAATGGGTAATTTGATATAATCTAATAGTTTAAGAGAGACATTGTTGTAATCCAAATCACATGAAACCAACGTAAAAATAGCAAATAGTTCAAGAGGCAAAATTTATATAATTTTTTTCAAATTATTTTTCCGTATTAATTTCACATATTTTACGGGATAGCCCTAGACTCTTTGAATATTAAATTTATTCCAAACTGTCCCTAAAATAGAATATTCAGAATCTCAACAAACCCAAGGTGACAACCTGACAAAGAGATTCCTTTCCAGATTCAAAAACTTTGAATATTATCAGTTGTAGTTGCATTAGTCGCGCGTACCAATCACTGTCCAATTAAAGGCCCCCTATATCTCCACATAGCCAAAAGGCCAAGAGTAGGTTGGACCTACATTCTTTTTAAATGGGATGGCTTTGAAATTGGACTCTTAGCTGTCAAGTCCCATATTTAGGAAATGCCGGTTAGTGAAATATTTGGTTTTCACATTTGACTCTCAAAAATCTTTTGGTATATTTTTTGTAGCCCATGAACTTGTGTAATATCAAAAATCGGCACCTATCTTTCCATTACCGGTGCATTAGTCGCGCCTACAAATCACCGAGTTTTTCACGAAAATGATCTTTTAAAAATAAATATATACCACACTAAACTTCACCCAAAACTATATACCACACTGACCCTCTGATCGGGTCAAACCTAATAAACCGCTGTTTCAAACAGCGATTATTTGGTAATTCAATAGACTTCAATTTTTATTTTTTAAATGGCCTTTAAATATATATATATATATGGGAATGTGGCCCTTTGAGATGGTCAAAGGCCAAAAATCGCTGTTTGAAATAAGGAAATTTTTTTTTTTTTTATACAGTTCTTACAATCCGTACAGATTTGTGGGTTTTCTTTTACTTCAAGGCTTCTTCTGCTCTCTCTATCTGTGGTTTTAAGGTTTGTTCCTCTGTGCTTCCCATGAAGAAAAGAAGATTAAGCTCAAGTCATTAGAAAACCGTACTGGTATGTGGGTTTTATTTGATTTTTTTTTTGCTTCTGCTTTCTCTCTCTTGATTTTGATTTTTGGGCATTCTTCCCATGGAGAAGAAAAAGAGTTTTAGCTCTCCATTTTAGCCGGAAAGTTTCAACTCTGCTATTGCTCTTCATTTTATGCTTTTATGATCATACAAGTGTGCAATGCCAAGAATTGATGATTAAGCACAT
>JAESVK010070103.1:0-10122 GCA_017140935.1 Hamamelis virginiana
ACCCTAAACTCAACAGAACAATTGGTTTTAGGGCACATATCTAACATTCTAGATAGCTTGTCAAGAAGTATAAACCAACTCTCAAAACGTCTCATTTCTGCGCCTTAGTTCATTTCATAAACATACCACAATATCAATAGTTCTTAGAACAATATACTCCATGTATCTGTTTGACAAGTAAATAAACCGTAGGGTTCCCAATCCTTAGTAAGTCATAACTTTCTCAAATATGTTTAACATCCATATAGTTTATCAAAATAGTTGTAAATTAGGCACATTATCATTAATAGCAAAAGGTTACTTATCCCTACCTCAATGTAACGGTATTTTCAACCCTTTGCGGCACCTCGAGCCTCCCAAATGCAATGCTCATGCACCAATGCAAGTGGTCCTCCAAAGGACCTTTCGAACTGTGAATAAAAAATCATACCAAAAAAAAGAATCAAAAGAAAGCACGACAGATTCTAAATAAGAGAAACACAACCTATACTCAAAAACCCTTCACTTACAATCCTAAGAACTGAACACCCAAAAATGCCAATCCAAAGGTCCTAAGACTTTCAAAACGCATTTTCTAATATGTCAAAATGCTACATATTGAATTCCATGGTCAAAAGCAAAACAAAATAGAAGATATAGGCCAAAGAAGACAAAAGTGCACATAAAGAGCAAATCAGGTATTTTCCAAAATAACTCTTTTCCCAAAAATAATTTGACCTCAAAACCATAAAATTTGAAAACTAGACTTCATAAGTTTTCCGTACATATAAAGAACGCCCAAAACGGAGTTCGTATACAAAAGATACACCCAAAAGAAGAAAGCAAGAAAAAAGACAAAACTGAGGTATAAAACAAGTAATACCGGTATTGGTTTCTTCAGTACCGATACTAAAAATTTCTACCCAAGGCCAAATTAAGCAGTACAAGTACTAGATTTCTCAGTATCGGTACTCATCATCCCAGTAGCACACGCACGAGCTGCCATGGCTACCTTGCTCGATTCTCTTTCATCCAAACACCCCAATACTTTAAAATCAAACTTATAGATCATAAACACAACATAAATCGACCTTAAATAACTTGGATCTTCACTATTTTCTATGATTAAAAGCTTGGCCAACAAATATTATTTCCCAGAAATTATACTCTAGAGGGAGGATGAATAGAGTATAGAAATGAATCACAACTAACCAATATATAAAACAAGTAAATAAATATAAATGCAAAAGAAGGGTTAGAGAGATTCAAACACAAGATTTTAACGTGGTTCGATCTCCGTCTACATCCACACCTCAAGAGCCCCGTCTTGAGGATTTCACAATCCACTATGGATCACTCCTTCAAGGTGGAGAAACTGTAACGCCCCAACTTAACATCTGTACCGACCCTTCCGGAGGGGTCGACACGTGTCAAGCTGAGGGTATAATCTGTTCTGCTCATCCGTATTTCCTCACAAGATACAAGAATCATATATATACAGCAAAGTGATATGGCATGTCATACACAATATGTCCTAATTCGTCATATACAAATATCCAATAAATCAAATAATAAATATATGAACACAAACAATATTGCCAACAACCTTGGCAAATAGGAAAATCAATAATCAATACATATTACACATAATATGAGAATGCAAATAACAATGCAGCAACAACCTTAAATCTGGCCATCAATCCTAAGCATAGGATTCCGCTGAACTAGGAATGCAAACCCAAGGTAAACATGCAATTACTGCAATAAGCAGGGGTGAGCTGATAATATAACCTCTACGAATCAATAACAATACATTGATACAATTAATATTTATGTAAAACAGTAATTGATAAAGCTCAAAAAATTTGTAAAACAACTATAAATCCATTGTTTAAAATACGTGTGGTCTTTCAGTGAAAAACTAGATCCTCCAGCACATCTCCAGTAGCCAGTAATCAGTAACCAGTAACCAGGCATATGTCACGCATGCGGAATCCCCCGTCGCATGTGAACAATAGCCACATAACGTCCGCAATCCATAGCAGGGTATACCGCCACACAAGGGCTCAACGAATCCCCATCCGGTATGGATCTCGGCCCGATTGGCATATGCGTCACTTCGTTAGGTCCCTAGCATGTCCAATCTTGGACTGAATCATATTATAGGGCTGTTGATTCTAGGCTAACAAGCCTTTAGCTCAACCGGGCTACTACCCAAATCCCAAGGACGGAGACCGTAGTCACGCCGCCTGTAATATCATGTAGGGCCATGGGCCGAAACCCCCAATGATACGATTCAGTCCACGTACATATATATACATGCATGTCCTGAGATATAATAACTATCATGCAATGTCCACCGAGATGAGGTCGGGACCGTAGTCACACTGCCGCCAACATCCTCGCATGGTAAAAATCATAATAATCAAAGTCCATTGGGCATGGAAGCCAATATCAAGTAACCCGAGCCTCAGCTCAATCAATATGAAAACAGGTTTTCAAAAGATGGGAATAATTCAAGTATAAAAGAATCCGTATTCTCTATCCATAAATCCGTTTGAAAGACAGGGCATATTTGTATACCAACATCACATGTCATTTCATAAAACAGTTGAGTTCATAGACCAATCAGCCATATTCATAAAGCATTTAGTAGAAAGAGTCATTCCCCATAGTTATAAACAGTGAGTCATTTGTAAAGCATTTCAATGGAAAACCTTTCATATCTATTTCATAAACATGCCACACAAGTTTTACAGTTCATAAACAAGTGTATTCCATGTATCTAGTTGACAGTTCAAATATAAAACAAGGTTCTCAAACATTTATAAACTACATCTTTATAAATCGGGGTTTATGGTTCATATCATCCTCATAACAGTTATAAAACAAGGATTAAGGTTCTCAAGTGTTTATAATTCAAATCATCAAGAAAGTGTATAAAGTTCATATGATTCTCAAAACAATTGCAAAACAGATATATCATTATCAACGGTAAAAGGTTACTTATCCCTACCTCAATGCAATAGCGTTTCCAACCCTTTGCGGCTCCACGAGCTTCCCAAATGCAATGCTCAATGCACCCCAATGCAAATGGTTCTCCAAAGAACCTCTCAACATTGGAAACAAACAAATAAAGCAAGCAAAATATCACGAGAAAGCACAATTGGTCTGCAACTTAAAAGGTAAAATAACTCGCTTCTCAAATCGGTTCACTAGCGGCCTCAAAGACTCCAAACTCCAAAATAACAAACCAAAAACTTTAAAACTTCCAAGACATACTCCCAATGATGATTAGAAGCTACACGACAAATTTCGTGGCCAAATGCCAAAAGGTTTGAAAGTTATAAGCCAAAGAAGATAGAATGCTCAAGCGAGGGCAAATCTGGTATTTTACAAACTATTTCTCTGTCCAAAAGGAATTTGACTTCAAAACCAAAATATTTAGAAACTAGACTTCATAAGCTTTCCAAGCATATAAAGTACGCCCAAAACGGAGTTCGGATAAAAAAGTTATGAAGAAAATAAGAAAAACGAGAGAAATGAGCTTCTGCCCCAAAGAGTAGACTGTTTGGTCCAAACAGTCGATTCTTTGCCCGATAAAAATCCGAGAAAACTAGGTTTTAAGTTATAAAACAACCCCAAAACTTAGGATAAACCCACACAACTTATAAAACCAAGAATACAAGTTTAGAGACAGAAGATTCACAACAGAAAACATCAAACAAAGGATTCGATCCAAGAATCCACCAAGAATCCAAACTAAAACCCATAAACTCTACATCCAAGCTACCACAACTCCAAATCTTCACAAATCCACCATCACAAACCCAAATCCAACCATAATCAACCTTCCAAACACCTCAACACAACCCCAAAACCAAAATCATAGTTCCCTTCAATCAAGAATCCGAAAATACACAACTAAAAAGAGATGAAACCAAGTTGAACAAACTTAGAAACTTACCTTCATGATGATAGCACGAACTCCGGCGACCTTTGATTGCTCACAATCATATGCTCTAATTTCATAGTCGTTAGACCCAAATGCACGCTAATGATGGTGTAATTCGCTAGGTTTTGTTAAGATATTCATTTATGTTGTTTTCATGTGCATTGTAGGTTTTTGGCATTTTGAAAGCCCAAATTCGCTCTCCGATGAAGCGCAACTCGCAGTTGAAGGTTGGGAGAGTGTCGAGGAGGCATTGAGCACTAACTGAGGCTTTTCTGGGAAATTTTTGGGTCATCTATCGATAGATGGCCGGAGCTATCGATAGATGACAGTCTCTGCATCTCAATAAAAAGCAATTCGAGGATCATCTATCGATAGGTGAATTTCGCTATCGATAGATGCCAGTTTCTGTTTCGCAATTGGGAATTCATTTTTTTTTTACCTATCGATAGGCAAAGGGAGCTATCGATATATGCCAGCCTCTGGACCTTCGAATTTTGGAAATTTATTTGTGATCTATCGATAGGCGTGGCAAACTATCGATAGATAGCGGCTTCTGACTTCTCATTCTCGGCAACATTTCCATCATCTATCGATAGCGCTTCTGGTATCTATCGATAGATGTCCTTCCAGTTCCAAGGCGATTCAGGTTCCCGCGTTCTCTATCGATAGGTGTTCATGGCGCTATCGAAAGAGATTCTTCATGGATCTTCGTGCGTAGCTGACCTTCGCAGCATCTATCGATAGGTGCTCCGCACGCTATCGATAGATGACTGCCTGCTCCGTTTTTTATGCTATGTTTTATTGTAATAATTTAGTCTTTGAGGGATACATTGGTCATTTTGCTCTTTGACTTTTATGGGAGTATAAATGCAGCTTTAAGAGGAGAGAGAAAGGACTTACTTTTTCTTGTTGCTCATAAAGCTAGGTTTTGGTTTTTAGTGCTTTTTTTGGCACTCTCTAGGTAGCCAATCACCATCCATTTCACTCCAAAAAGGCCCAAGTTTGACTATGATGGGGAGGAGCATCTACGGATCGCCGATCTACGTTATGGCCGGCTAGGTCACTCGGTGATGGGGTTAGGCAAGGATTTTGGGTGAGGTTTTTAGTCACCATTTTGTAATTAATGTTATTTAACTTTGGGATAGACTTGTATTTGAGAGCCTAGTGCTTTAAACCGTTTTTATCTCAATATGTTTTAGTTTTCTGTGATTACTATTTCATACAAATACAAGTAGTGCTTACTTTAATGAATGATTGAGTTAATGGTGGTTTGATCATTAGCATAGGTTATGCATTATCATTTCGATTCTGATAGTTTATGGCTTTTGATTAATCGTTATACACTTAATCATTCATATCATTTTGGTTAACTTATTCTTGTAGTCTAGGTTACCATTATCCCATGTTAAATAGCATTTCATATTACAATCGGTGATTATTGACTTGCCCTAATCCGAACCAACCCCCATTACCTTTCTCCACTTTATCTTATTTTAAATTAATCTAGCGCGTCTTTAATTTCTTATTAGGACTTTAATCAACAACCAATCAATCAATTTTGAATCGCAATCACTAGCATAACTTCTTATATATACTTTAAACTTGATTCAACCAAATTCTCTGTGGACGACCCGCACTCACTCTAACTTTACGACTTGAGGTTAAATTTCTGTTGAGTGTGGTCCTATAAATTCTCTTAAATCTTGGCGCGTGGCGAGGAATTAACCTCCCTCGCCGTGGCGCGACCAACCTTCCGGCGAGAATCCGATGACCAACTCCTGGCTCACGGCCACCCAAGGTGCTCTTTCCCTCTCGGTCTCTCCTGCTCTCCCACGATTGAGCTTAAGAATGAAAAGAAAAGGGTTTTAACCCCTTTTATATACCCAATGGGAAAACTGTAAATATTGCAAAGTTTTTTTTTTTTTCTTTTGAAAATCATTAAAATATTCATATAAATGGGAAAATAAAACTTGGGTTATCACAGAAACTTTTACAAGTAGTCTTCTTTCAAAGGTGGAAGACACTCACCCACAAGGGATTCACACAACCCTTACAATCTCACAAGTTTACAAGATGAATAAATGAGTGTACAAAGAATAGCTCCTTCAAGAGTAGATGATTACAAAATGAGCACTCACAAATATCTCTCAAGATCAAGAACTAATATTGGTTTAAGAGAGAGAATGAAGATTTTCAATACATGGATCACACACAAGAATAATGAACAATAATAGTAAGAATGTGTTCCAACAAGATGAGAGTGGGTAACTACTTCATCCAAGACTCATTCAAGTGGTATTTAAATGCTCACTAACAAATATGGTTGTTAGAGAAGAGAATATAGCCGTTTGGTTTGCAAAAACTAATCGTTAGAAGTTGCAGAGCAAACCTTAGTCGACTAGGACCAACTGATTAGTCGACTAGAGCATTTTAAATACACTTATAAAAAGAGTCCAGAGTCGATTAGTCGGCTAGGTCAAAGGGATTAGTCGACTAGAGAAGTAAAAACGCAATATTTGAAATCTGGGCACGATTAGTCGACTAATGACTAAAGGTTAGTCGACTAATGAATAGTTATTCGACTAATGAACAAGGATTAGTCGACTAGCTTAGGTGTTTATGAAACATGCTTACTGCCTTGCAGTTAGTCGACTAGGCATGTAGTGTTAGTCGACTAAGGAGGGCCATAATTCATTTTTCCTAAATTTTAAGCTATATTTTGATTTAGAAAAAAGCCCACTAAGTTGATAAAACATTTTTGACCAATGAAAAAGATTTTCCCAAGATAAAACAAGTTTAAAGAGGTCAAGTTTTACTTAAGCCAATATAGTCTTAACCTTTTTGAGAGATTCACAAGAATAAGTCCTAAACACAAAAACATAAGATACAAACAAAGTCTTCAAGTCTTGTGCTAGGCTTCATATGCTTGTGGATGGCTTCATCTTTGGCTTGAGCAAGTCATCAATGTCCTTAGTGAATATATGACTATCCATATTCACATAGGGCACATAAGGATTTGCATAAGCTTCATGGATGCTTCAGGCAATGTTGATTCTTCATTGAAGCACAAAACCTGTTGCTTATAAGCATGAATATAATATAAATATTGTGCAAGAAACATATGATAAATGATCAACAAAGATTAGCCAATAAAAAACTTGGGAGAAACCATTAAGAGGCTTTGACATATATACAATATGTTTAACCAAGTATTTGTATGCATAATCATACTTCAATGTTTGTTATCATCAAAATCATACAATGGGGTGGGATAAGACTTTTATCAATATGACTATCCATGGGGCTAACAATCTCCCCCTTTTTGTTGATGACAAACATTAAGTAAACTTTGCATATGACAAAGAATATACTAACTTGGATTTGTAGCTCCCCCTAACAATATTCATAAGAAGGAAACTAAACCTTTTAACCAAAGTGCATATGTTGGGTAACAAATCCTTAAGTAAGTCATATTCATCTCATTGTACAAAGTTTACATACATTATGCATAGAAATAACTTGAACATTATGCATATATCTCCCCCTTTGGCATCAACAAAAAGATGCCAAGAAAAAGGCAAATATCTCCCCCTTAGAAAGTATAAGGATTTTGAAAATAACGTATCCTCTGTTGAAAATAAGACAAACTAATTTAAAGGGTAAACACTTAAGAGCATAAGCTCCCCCTCAAATTAGTATTTGTAGCCAAGTTTTGAAAAAAAGAGGATGGTAAAAATTATGCTAATGAGGGTTTTAAAGGAGATTTTAAAACAAATCCATAGTTCAATCACAAGCATAGGAATAATAGCAATTTATAAAAGAATATTAAACCAGACATAAGAGAGTCATTACACAAGTTTATCCCAAAACTAAGACAGTTGAGTGGCAAAGATTAATGTTTAAAATAAACATGTTAATAGGGTGGAAATGTGATTAATAACTTGTATCAATCATTCCTAAACAATTTATAATCCTCAAAACACTTTATTAATTTAAGCAATTCAACTCAAATATCAAAAGGAGAGAATATGATATCCATAGGCAAGTTAAACCAAAGAACAATTTCAAGATTTCAAAGAGGTTTAACCTAATTGAATAAAGATTGCAAAATTGGTTATCATCTTCTTAAAAATAGTCAAGCTAGACAAGTTATAGCGATTTTATCTAAACATATAGTGAATCAAGAATTCTTATAACTTGTCACAACAAGATTTTTAGGAATAAACAAAGTGTCATCCATTCAACATATCATTGTAGGATACAAAATGTTTCAAACATTCCCAAAAAGAGGGAAATGATCAAAGCAACCAATCAAAGCATCCATCAATGATATGAAGGGAAGATGTATGGTAATATCAACATTCCATATACAACCCAAAAGTGATAATAATCATAACCACAAAAATTCCAATATATATATCCAAACAAGATGTTGACAAAAAGGATATCGCAAGTAAATATGTTCACCATCCGAAAAGTTCAAGTCACAAAGAGTTAACTAAAAGTAATTAAACCAAAAAAGTTAATAAGAGTTATAAGACTATGAAAATTAGAACATAAGCAAAAATATATATATATATATATATATATATATAGAGAGAGAGTTTTTCTCTTATTAGCAAATGCTGATATCAACTTAAAATGCACAAACAAAGAGGGTCGTTGGATTGAAGAGGGAATAAAAGGGACGGCTGATGCGGGAGTCACTTAAATGACCCTCGTGAAACTTATACCCGCAATGCTCCAAACAACCCGCCCACCAGCTCTGCAACAACAACCCATTGGATTGTTGACGATCACTCGCCAAGCACTGAAGAAGACGATCACTGCCAGCTCCATCTCCGATCGGTTTCTCCATCTCCGGCGTCCTCCTTTCGGCGTCGACCTCGATCTTCTTTCACAAGTATGATTTCTAAGTAAACCCTAGCCCTCTGTTTGGTTTTTTCAAAAGAAAAACATCATTTTTGAAACATATTTTGGGAACCCATCGTTTTCTCGGAATCCAAACAGAGGGCTTGTGGTTGGCACTTGTGATTTTGATTTTCTGGGTTGTTGTTGCAGAGCTGGTGGTGGTTGGTTTGGATTTTCTGGGTTGTTGTGGCATGGAGATATGGATTTTCTCGGAATCCAAACAGAGGGCTTGTGGTTGGCACTTGTGATTTTGATTTTCTGGGTTGTTGTTGCAGAGCTGGTGGTGGCTGGTTTGGATTTTCTGGGTTGTTGTGGCATAGAGAGATGGGTTTTCTCGAAATCCAAACAGAGGGCTTATGTGTTGGTTCTGCTGAGCACAAATGTTGCGGAGGCTCGTACAGTCCAATCGGATTGCTTTGAGTACTATACTATAAGTTGCAGAGCCTATAGTGCGTCGTTGACGGATTTTGAAGGAGTCAGCGATGGAAAGACATTGAATACAAAGGCTTTTCAGGAAGCAATTGATTCTCTGAGCCTCTTTTCCTACTATTTCTCGGCAACCAAATAGATTTGGGGTTTAGGTCTTTGGCCGGGTCGAAACACGCACGTCGAGCTCCATTCAGCGGGTCATTTAAGTGAGACGGACGATCAGCCGTTAAAACCATCCCCTCTCCAATCGAACGGCCAGCCTTCTTTACTGATTTTAAGCAAAAATCAGCATCACCTGATAAGAGAAAAACTCTATATATATATATTGTTTAGCACATAAATTCTCACATTTTTACTCGTCTTTTTGTACATTTTACCTGTTCTTTAACCCTAGTTTGACTTGATTCTGGTGCATTTGATTCTTTCATTGTTTTTTGAGCACTTGCAGGTTGCATGGCTCTAAATCCATCTGTTGAAGGTGTTTGACGTTTCTCGAGGGTTTTCATCCGGCGATCAAGGCTACCAAGTGCATTCTCATTCCTCTTGTTATGCATCTATGGAGCATTCTCCGTCAAGGCCTTCCCCAAGCAAGTCATTCGCCCAATTCCAGTGCATTGGAGGACCAAGCACCTTTGGAGCTGTCCTTAAAGTCCATATGATCATCCGGGGCAAGCGAGGCTGAAGCGAGGGAGCTTGATTGGCAAAATATGCAGCTTTTGGCTTTTCAGCAAGGGAGGGACCGGTCCCCCCTAGGAGGGGTACTGGTACCCATTGTGCAAAAGAGTAAGGGACCGGTCCCTTCATGGAGGGGTACCGGTACCATTGTGCGGGAAATCTTCCGGGCCAAA
>JAESVK010070104.1:0-16785 GCA_017140935.1 Hamamelis virginiana
TGATGTCTTCATCCAAGAGCCATGAGAATGATCCTATCTCCACAGATAATTCTCACTCCATGTATGTAAATGTGTTTTCCAAGGTTTCTAATCCATTCTAAGAAGGTTCATCATCAAATGATCAATATTCAAGCTAAAACTCAATTTAGAAATGAAGAACCACAGCCATTTTGTGAAGGAACAAAATAGGTCTAGGAATAGAAATGATTTCTGGCGGCTGAGGTCACTGAATCTCGAGTGACTTATTCCTTTTATAGTAACCACTGTAACCAATGAGAAAACAGGGCTAAAATTAGGTAAAATTAGGGTTTGCACGTACTTGGATCGATCCAGGCAAGTCTTGGATCGATCCAACTTGAATTGGGCCAAAAACAACCATTCTGTAAGAAGTTTAAATCGAAACTGGATCGATCCAGCCAAGGCTTGGATCGATCCAACTTGGCCACTTTAAGATCTTTAAAATATGCATTGTTAATGTGCAAACAGTGGATCGATCCAGGTAAAGCTTGGATCGATCCAGGAATTCCTGACTTCCTAATTTTCACATTTGCAAACCATGGGATCGATCCAGATCAACATTGGATCGATCCAGGAATTCCTGACTTCCTAATTTTCACTTTGCAAACCATGGGATCGATCCAGATCAACCTTGGATCGATCCAGGTATTCATAAACCCTTACTTTTACAAGTTTGAACATGCATATGATGGAATCTAACCTCCTAGGTTCAAACCTTAGGTCACTAGGTCACTTACCATCCTAATCCATGAAGATATAGAATCATTTTGCCACGGCTTCACTCGAGATCATCAGTACACAACTATAAATGTACAAACCCAAACCAAGTTTTGAAACGAAACTAGCCAACACACAAACACTAAACCTAACAATCTCCCCCTTTGGCAGTTTCGTGACAAAACAAAATATAAAACAAGAAAAACAGGAAAATGAATCTAAGAAACCTTGAAACAAGATTCACTCCCCCTCACTTGTACAATCATATACACAAAACAAAACTAAAACCAACCATGACTGAGGAATCAAACATTTCACTTCCATCTTGATCTGTTAAACCTGCACATGCTTCACAAACAACCTTATGCAGCATAAAATGAACTGAATATGTAAGGTAGCATATTGACAGAAATATGAACTATTCAAGCGAGAACAATGTTACAAACATCCATAAAACATCAACATCCATAAAACATCAAATTGTATTGATAATCAAGGTAAGTTCAACAATCAGTTCATTTCATCAATGAGTTCATTACAACAGATCTTTTCAACAAAATAACCCAGTCAAGGTTACAAAATACATATTTACCCACCAAACAACCTTAAAAGCTAACAAACCTACAAACAAACTAAACATAAACTCCCAAAAACTCCCCCCTTTTTGTCACAAACAGACAAAGGGATCACAAGATGGATGGATCAAATCCAAGAGCACTGTCGTCAAGATGAGGGGAGGACGGTGCAGTATACCCCGAGCCTGAACCACCGGTAGCATCAGCACGCTGACTCGTGAAGAGAGAAATGAGGTGGTCGATCTTCGCATCAGTGCGTGCCGGACTGACCTCTAAAGCGGCAATGCGCTGATGAAGACCAGCTATGGTCATGGGATAACCAGGAGATGGAGCATCAGAGGCAGCAGCATCAGTAGCAGGAGCAGGAGCAGGAGCATCCTCATCAGAGTCACCTCCAGGAGTAGAGGTATGGCCCCGGCTGCGATTAATGCACGCCAAATCAATGGGACCCCGAGTAGGCTTCTCGGGCCGGTCCGAGGGAGAAGTCTTCACTCCTAGCTTCTTACAAAACTCAGTGATCATGGCTCCATATGGTAAGGCCGTCTTGACCTCATGAGCTCGAGCCACAACACGAATGGTACCCCAAATGAGCTTCGGAAAGTTTATAACAGCCCCATTCATGAATGCATAATACAACCGAGCCTTGGAGTGCTCAAAATGAACTCGACTACCCCCGGGAAATAAGTTCCACCATAAAATGATGTTCAAGGCACGAAATTCTTCCTTGAGGTTGCCTTGAACGAATTTGCCATTTTTTAACCCGGCAGAGGTACACAAAGAATGGACAAGTAAGTCATCACTCACATTCGAGTCATTGTCAAAAGAAAAAGCTTGAGAATTAGGTGGAGGCAAGGGCACATCCAAATAATCTGCTATCATCTGTGGAGTCACAGTGATAGATTTCCCCCTAACTCTAGACACAATCTCACAGGTGTCGGTGTTCACAGTGTGGACACCCATGTAGAAACTCTTGACAAGGGAAGGGATAAACAACTTAATGGGCTCAAAAAAGCGACCTAACTTATGAAATTGAATCATTTGAATGAAGAGAGTATCGGTCATACCCTTAGGGATTACTTGACGCTCACAAATGACGGGACGCCGCTCATAAACCTCCTCCTTAGTGAGCTTGGTATGGGCAAATGAGGGTTCCTCGTCCAGAGGGTCTTCAACAGTGAGAGGATTGGGAAGTTCCGCTTGCTCTTGAGGCGAGAGAGGAACATTTTTCCTCTTTTTGGCAGCGGGGGCCTTGCCCTTTCCTTTGGAGGATGAGCCTCCATGCCTAGAGCCTTCACCACCAGCCATGGTGAAGATAACCACTCGAACCCATAAGAATCCGAGGCAGAGAGCAATAATGTCAAGTACAGAGGTACTCATAGTGTGAGAAAATGAGGGAAATGAGAGAAAAAGCCTTTGAACAGAGAATACAGAGGAGAGAAAGAGCTTAAGAGACTGAAAAAGTTAGAAGAAAGTGAACAGTGCACGCTGAAATTTGCCCTAAAAATTGAAATTCCTCGAAGTTGGATCGATCCAAGTGAGGACTGGATCGATCCACTAAGCCTGAGCACAAGACATAAAGAAGAAAAACCAACTCTGGATCGATCCAAGGTGGAGCTGGATCGATCCACTAAGCCTGTATGCGAGATAATTGAGTTGAAACACCATGCTGGATCGATCCAAGGTGAAGCTGGATCGATCCAGTTTCCACTTACAGAAAGCATGTTTTGAGAAAAAATGAGTCTAATTGATTTAGATCGATCCAGGCAAGAGCTGGATCGATCCAACAGTCTTCAATACATCAGAGAAAAAACATGAGATGCTCTCTGGATCGATCCAGACCAGCAGTGGATCGATCCACTAAGGAAAAAATGCATATAAAACAGTTTCATCAGCAAAAATATTTGAGGAATGGAGACTTAGATTCAAGAATAATTGTATACCAATGAACAAGAGGCATTACAAAACATGATTTGAGCAATGAACAAAACCAATTGACACAATATTTTGACAAAATACCAAGAAACTGAAAATTTAGGCTACAGGCATGAACAAAATGAGTATGATTAGACAATGATCACCATCATCATGCAAAAAGTATATCATCACAAGATTGAATATTGTAATATGAGAATCCAAAGTAGTGAGTGTGTGCAATGGTAAGATCAATTCATAACCATGTATAAATGAGATGATGTAGACTCAAGATGATTTGAAAAATTATGCAATGATTGTGAGTATAGGAGTCAAACCAAGTAGGTGAGGATAACCAACTTCTTATCAAGATATCAAAAGGCTGAACATGGAATCCCAGAGAATACACATGAAGATCATGAAATAGGATAATCAAGCATTTTAGGGAGAACTTTTAGACATAATCATGACAGCTTTTCAAGATAGGATTTCTTCACACAGAAGCTGAAGAAGGATCAATTCTCCTCTTCAATATATGTTGATTTCAAGACAATGAATTTGCAAGAAGATCAATTCTCTTCTTCCATTCATGAGTATATTTCCTTTTCATTGGACATATGAGGCAAATTAAACCATGACCCAAATTGATTGAGAATGAAAGTATAGAGAGAGAAATCCCATAACCCAAGATGATGTGGATACTTGAAGAGAAGATAGTTCACACTACTTATGGGTCAATCTATATCACAAATACATAGAATAATGATCATCCCATTTGATTCCAAACATCATGAGAATTATAACATAGGATCAACACAATCAAACCAAGAGTGCAGAAGATTTTCAGATTCAATCACATTGAACAATATACAATAAGGAGATGACATGAAATGCACATGATAATACCAAGATAAACTCATATTCAGTGATTATCATGCTTGTATCCTGAACTCCAGTAACTTCAATCAATCATACAAATCCCCAAAGCTGTTCTCAAGTATTCAAATCTAGCATTATCAAGAGGTTTTGTGAGAAGATCAGCAAGTTGATTTGTAGATGATACAAATTGCATAGACAGCACTTTATTTTCAACCAGGTCTCTTATGAAATGATGTCTTATGTCAATATGTTTGGTTCTAGAATGCTGAACAGGGTTTTTGGAAATATTGATTGCACTCTCATTGTCACAAAATACAACTAAACTTGAATCCTTGACTCCATAGTCACTCAACATTTGTTTCATCCACAACAATTGTGCACAGCATGCCCCAGCAGCAATGTATTCAGCTTCAGCTGTTGACAAAGCAATGGAATTTTGTTTCTTACTGTGCCAAGAAACCAAGGAATTACCAACATAAAAGCAACCTCCAGAGGTACTTTTCCTGTCAGCCACATTTCCAGCCCAGTCGGCATCAGAATATGCAGCAAGATTAAGATTGGTATCCCTAGAATACCAAAGACCATAACCTTGTGTGCCATTCACATAGCGAATGATTCGCTTGACAGCATGAAGATGAGACTCTTTAGGATTAGATTGGAACCTAGCACAAACTCCAACACTGTATGAAATGTCAGGTCTACTAGCTGTAAGGTAGAGCAAACTACCTATCATGCTTCGAAATAAGGTTTGACCTACATCCTTTCCACTTTCATCCTTGGAAAGTTTTGTGCTAGTGCTCATTGGTGACCTAGCATGTTTAGCATTTTCAAGTCCAAACTTTTTGACAAGTTCCTTAGCATATTTGGATTGGGAAACAAATATCCCATCATCCATTTGTTTAACTTGGAGCCCTAGGAAGTAAGTTAATTCACCAACCATGCTCATTTCAAACTCTCTCTTCATCTCTTTAGAAAAGCTATGAGCAAGTGTATTCAAAGTTGATCCAAAAACAATATCATCAACATACACTTGAGCAACAACAATTGACCCTTGCACAGATTTTATGAACAAAGTTTTATCCACACTTCCTCTAGTGAAACCCCTCTCTAGAAGGTATGATGTCAACCTCTCATACCAAGCTCTTGGAGCTTGTTTGAGACCATACAAGGCTTTCTTCAGCTTGTAGACATGAGTGGGTTGATGTGGATCTTCAAACCCTTTAGGTTGTTCCACAAACACTTCTTCTTGAAGAAATCCATTCAAGAATGCACTTTTCACATCCATTTGAAATAGAGTGAAATTGAGATGACATGCGACAGATAACAACAAGCGGACAGACTCAAGTCTAGCAACAGGAGCAAAAGTTTCATCAAAATCTATCCCTTCTTCCTGAGTATATCCCTGTGCAACAAGCCTAGCCTTGTTTCTAACAATGACACCAGATTCATCAGTCTTATTTTTAAAAATCCATTTAGTTCCAATGACATTCTTATTTGATGGTCTAGGAACTAAATCCCAAACATCATTCTTGACAAACTGATGAAGCTCTTCTTGCATGGCAAGAACCCATTCCTCATCAAGCAAGGCTTCTTTGACATTTTTGGGTTCAATCTTAGAGGTATAACTCAGAAATGTCATCTCATTCTCAATTTGACTCCTAGTCCTAACTCCAACTTCAGGTTTTCCCACTATATTCTCACTAGGATGATATCTTTTGGACCAAGAGTTTGAAGGAATTGAATCATCAACAGGTGTAGAAGTTGTCCCTTGATCATCACTACTTCTTTCACTTTGAACATTAACAACCTCCATATCATATTTTGAAGAGCAAGGATCATTCAATGATTCATCTTCAACATCTACAGATTTGTCAATTTCTTTGCTCACCAAATCATCAATGACCACATTTATCGACTCCATCACAGTAGATGTCCTAAGATTGAACACTCTATAGGCACGACTGTTAGTGGAGTATCCTAGAAGAAAACCATCATCACTCCTAGAGTCAAATTTTCCTAAGGATTCTCTATCCCTAAGAATGTAACATTTACTTCCAAAGACTCTAAAATATTTCAAATTGGGTTTCTTTCCTTTCCATAATTCATATGGAGAGCATTGGGTGTGAGGCCTCACATAAACTCTATTAATGATATGACAAGCAGTATTGACAGCCTCAGCCCAAAAATGTTTGGCTAAAGATTTGCTCAAAAGCATGACACGAGCCATTTCTTGAATGACTCTGTTTTTCCTTTCAACGACACCATTTTGCTGAGGTGTTTTGGGGGCAGAAAATTCATGATTAATGCCCTCACTGTCACAAAATTCACTAAACTCAGTGTTTTCAAACTCCCTTCCATGATCACTTCTTAACCTAATGATTTGATTGATAGTACATCATTTCTCAATTTGAAGTTGCCTACACAAGGCTTTGAAGTTTTCAAAACAATCAGATTTTTCTCTCAAAAATTTTACCCAAGAGAATCTAGAGAAATCATCAACCATCACAAAAATGTATCTCTTTCCTCCTAAACTTTCAGTTCTCATTGGACCCATGAGATCAACATGAACAAGTTCTAGAGGTCTAGATGTGTTAATACCACTTGTTTTCTTATGAGACACTCTAATTTGTTTGCCCTTTTGACATGGTCCACATACACTTTCCTCAATTTTGTCAAACTTAGGAACTCCTCTAACGATTTCATTTTTTGACAATTTTGAGAGATCTTTGAAATTTATGTGACCAAGACGTTGATGCCAAAGCTCAACATCATCAACTTTGGCTCTATTACAAACTAGAGACTCATTTGGAACTATTCCATAACAGTTGTCACTTGTTCTTTTTCCTTCAAGAACACACTTCCCATCTTTACCAAGGACACGACATGTAGCCTTAGTGAAGTTTACTGAAAAATTACTGTCACAAAGATGACTAATGCTAATGAGATTAGCTTTAAGACCATCAACAAAAAGAACATCTTCAAGCCTAGGAAAGCCATGAGATTCAACAATCCCTTTACCTTGAATGTTTAATCTATTACCATCACCAAAAGTGACAGTCCCTCCATTACACTCCTCAAGGTGAACAAATAAGGATTTGTCACCTGTCATATGACGAGAGCAACCACTATCAAAATACCACTGTTTACTCTCTTTTGCCCTCAAGGCAGTGTGCACGACATTGCATTTAAGACTCTCCTTTCTTACCCAAACTCTATTTCCTGTCTTACTTTCATGCACCTTAGGTAGCTTTCTATTTGATCCCAAATCAACTTTTAACCTAGGGGCATTTCTTGGTCTAGACAACTCAAGATTTTTGTGAAGGAGAAAGCAATTTGGTCTAATGTGACCAACTTTTCCACAATGATGACAAGTAGGTGAGAATTGCCTAACTCTACCCCTATTCATCAACTTGAAACAATTTGGTCTTGAATGACCAATGACACCACAGTGATGACAAACCACTTTCTTTTGAGGGACACTCTTCACTTGGGTTTTACCTTTTCTAGGACAATTAGGTCTTATGTGACCTACAACACCACAAGAGTGACATGTGGGAATCTTCTTGAAGGAATTTGGATTGAAGTGAGTCCTTTTATGACTAGGTTGAGGCAAAGTCTCATTTTCAAGAGATGACTTGGAAGAAGGAACAAACTTGGTTCCTGAGGTTGATGGACCACTAGATGGTCCAACATAGCCTAGTCCAGATTTATCACTAAAGGACTTCCCAATGCTAAGAATGTGATCCAATTTTTTACTCCCATTGGACAATTTCAACAATGTTTCATTTGCTAATTCCAATTCCTTTTCAAGATTTCTAATCTTCAAACACAAACAACTATTACTCTCAATTTCTGACTTGAGTCTTGATTCAAGACTCTTTACTTCTTTTTGATACTCACTCACTTTTGACACACAAGATTCATTATCCTGTTTCAAAATAATAAGTCTATCATTCAAAGCAAATTTTTCAGTTTTCACATCTTGTATGTGAACCACATGATTTTTCAGCTCTTCTTTAAGTATCTCAATTTCACTCTCATCAGACTTGGCTTTCAAGGCCAAAGACACATTTTTCTTTTTCAGTTGATATGCCTCTTCATACAGGTTATCATAGGCCTTTTGAAGCTCAGTTTCATCATCCTCTAGACTTTCAGACTCATCACTAGACACTCCTAGCAATAACTCTAAGTCATCTATATCCTTTTTGTTGGATGACACCTCATGTGTTTCCAAAGACACAACAAAAGCTTTCATCTCATTTTCAGAAGTAACATCAGACAATTGATTATCCAAACACATACAAGCACCAATAAGATCATTAAGAGCAATAGAATTTATATCTTGACAATTAGCAAACTCAACAACTTTCATAGAGAGTTCAAAAGACAAGGATTTCACAATTTTGTCAGCAATTTTTGAATCATCCACTTTTTCTCCTAAGTCATTCAATGAATTTACAATGTCACAGAATTTTGTGTGGAAATTACAAAAACTTTCATGGTCACTCATCTTGATAACATCAAATTGATTCAATAGACTATTTAGTCTATGATTTTTCTCACATATGCTTCCCTCATAAACAATCACAAGATGATCCCAAGCTTGTTTTGATGTTTCAAAATTTTCAATTAGTTTAAGATCATGATCATTTAGAGCCTCACATATAAATTTGAAACCAATTTTATTCCAATTTTGAGATTCAATTTCATCCCGATTCCAATTTTCAAAAGGTTTCAAGATGAGTTCACCATTAGTTTTTAACATGGGATGTGACCAACCCATTTCCACACTTCTCCACACATTAACATCAATGGATTCTAGAAAAATTTTCATCTTGATTTTCCAGTACATGAACTTAATGTTCTCCAACCTTGGGGGTTTTTGAACACAAGTGGATTCACACATAGGATTTGTGGTCACAACAAATGCAGTGAAATTACCCTCCTCATTTTCAGACTCATTCTCGTGAGAGGTATTATTCTCCTCATCACTATCACTCAAGGTAGCATTATGAGCTTTGTTTTGATTTCTTCTCTTTTCAGGACATTCTGCAGCCCTATGACCTGGTTTGTGACAATTGAAACATTCTTTTCCAGTTTTTGAATTCCTATTGTCAACTTTTACTGATGATGTCCCTTGACCTCTGTCAAACTTTTTATTTTGATTTGAAAAACCTTGTTTAGCTTTGAGATATTTTTTGTATTGTTTGACAAACAGTGCAAGTTCATCATCATTCACATCAAGACCATTTTCAATTGATTTGATCTCTTCCTTCATTGAAGATAGAGCAATACCTTTGTTTTTAGTTTTTGAATCTTTTAGATTCATTTCAAATGTTTGAATGGATCCAACCAATTCATCCACTCGAATTGAACCTATGTCTTTGCTCTCTTCAATAGCAGTGATTTTAGGTTGGAACCGATCAGGAAGAGATCTCAAAATCTTTTTGACAACTTGAAAGTCAGGAATTCTTTCACCAAGATTAAAAGAGGAGTTAACAATGTCACTCAACTTAGCATAAAACTCTGAAAATGTCTCATTTTCTTCCATGCAAATTCTTTCAAATTGAGAAGTGAGCATTTGAAGTTTTGAATTCTTGACAAGGGTGGTACCTTCATGAGTTATTTTCAAAATATCCCATGCTTCCTTGGATGTTTCACACATCATGATTCTACGATATTCGCTAGCAGTCAAGGCATTGCAAATAGCATTCAACCCTCTACTATTCCAACTAGCTTTTTCTAGTTCTTCTTTTTCCCATAAATCAGCGGGTTTAGGTATTGTGTCCTCACCAACTTTCATTGTGGGAGGGGTCCAACCTCTCTCAACAGTAACCCATACCCTTTCATCTAGTGATTTCAAAAATATCCTCATTCTAGCCTTCCAATAGGCATAATTTGATCCATCGAACTTTGGTGGACGTGTGACAGAATTTCCTTCCTCCATGGGAGAGGGAAATTATGATCTAGAGACCTTATCACCTAGGTGTAAGCCTATCACAGTGAATTAGGCTCTGATACCAATTGAAAAACCTAATCCCTACTAGATCATACGATTTTCAACACTTTTAAAATCAAGTAACAAGTATGAAATAAATCAGTCACACTCAAGGCACATATATATCAAGTACACAGAATGAATTAACTATCAAGAGGGATCCATGAACACAAGAATCATTCCATCCTTCTTGATAGTTTGAAATCACATCAACAATAATGATTGAACACACAATATACGTGGAAACCCTTTCGGGAGAAAACCACGGGAGAACAAGAGCAATCCACTATGAAAGAAGAGTTACAGAGATTATACCATACACTCTATCTCACCAACCCATGGCCTAGTGTACTGAGATCTCCTCAACTCAGTCCATCGAGTCCTCCTTCTTCAAAGCTTGCTCATCAACTACACAAGTAGTCTCACTCTTGATGTCTTCATCCAAGAGCCATGAGAATGATCCTATCTCCACAGATAATTCTCACTCCATGTATGTAAATGTGTTTTCCAAGGTTTCTAATCCATTCTAAGAAGGTTCATCATCAAATGATCAATATTCAAGCTAAAACTCAATTTAGAAATGAAGAACCACAGCCATTTTGTGAAGGAACAAAATAGGTCTAGGAATAGAAATGATTTCTGGCGGCTGAGGTCACTGAATCTCGAGTGACTTATTCCTTTTATAGTAACCACTGTAACCAATGAGAAAACAGGGCTAAAATTAGGTAAAATTAGGGTTTGCACGTACTTGGATCGATCCAGGCAAGTCTTGGATCGATCCAACTTGAATTGGGCCAAAAACAACCATTCTGTAAGAAGTTTAAATCGAAACTGGATCGATCCAGCCAAGGCTTGGATCGATCCAACTTGGCCACTTTAAGATCTTTAAAATATGCATTGTTAATGTGCAAACAGTGGATCGATCCAGGTAAAGCTTGGATCGATCCAGGAATTCCTGACTTCCTAATTTTCACATTTGCAAACCATGGGATCGATCCAGATCAACATTGGATCGATCCAGGAATTCCTGACTTCCTAATTTTCACTTTGCAAACCATGGGATCGATCCAGATCAACCTTGGATCGATCCAGGTATTCATAAACCCTTATTTTTACAAGTTTGAACATGCATATGATGGAATCTAACCTCCTAGGTTCAAACCTTAGGTCACTAGGTCACTTACCATCCTAATCCATGAAGATATAGAATCATTTTGCCACGGCTTCACTCGAGATCATCAGTACACAACTATAAATGTACAAACCCAAACCAAGTTTTGAAACGAAACTAGCCAACACACAAACACTAAACCTAACACTTTCCATAAGGCCCATATATATGCTAGATGTATGTTTTAGGGGCCTATTAACCATATTATTATATGTCCTTAATGATAGTGTCCATTTCCTTTATGGATAGTGGGAGTATCATTATTGCACTAATAATAAAGAATGGTTAATGAACTTATATATGTGATATATGTATGCATGCAATGTATGTTTAAATCTGATGAGACCTAAAACCCCTCGTTTTCAAATTTAAATTGTAAGGAAGAGGTATACGAGTGCTTTATCCTAGCCTCCTACCATTACAAGATAGGTGGATTCTTGTGGTGGATGTGTTTGGCTGCAGATATGCGGGAACACATTCATTCTGAGGGTTCATACTAGCTTGTTACATATTGGATATCATGAGGTGCGATAATGGGGTATTCCAAGAACCTATTATGTGAGGGATGCAACATTCAATTGACCATACTCATGTGAATGGTAGGTGTAATTTAACTAAAGAGCACTATCCAAGAACCTATTATGTGAGGATACTGCAATTTAGTGGCTAAAGGAAGGTTGGAAATTGCTTGAGAAGCATTGGGTAAGAGTTATCCACCCCTTTGGATTAGTGGTCCAAGAACCTATTATGTGAGGTCCACTAGTTCAAATGGGACCCTAATCCCCATTAAGAATTCAGTCCTGAATTCTCGAATCCTATAGAGGGAGTATGAGATTTGATAAAATAGTGGGAGACACCATAAAACAAAAGACCAAGTTATTATGGTATATTAAATGAAATATTTTAATAATCTGTTACTAATTTTTGTAGATATCATAATGGTTATTGCTTGAACTTAAAATGTTGATGTGCGCAATAAACTCCCAAGCGTAGGAATCCACCGGTCGTCAAGCAATAATTTCTAGGAGTTCCTAGGTCATATCCACAGGGAGTGGAATAGGTTCTACTCGATTCTTAGGTCTTGCTACCCAATAAATGCAAATAAAGTGTAAAATATGGGGGTTTGTTGTTGTGAAAGATTTGTGCCAAATTAATGGCAATTTGAGAATGAAAACTTGTGAAATAAAGGGGTGGATCCTATGGGTTCATTCCTTCCAAGCCTTTGGTAAATGAGCTCTCTACTAAACTCAACCAAGATTCCATTTACCCTATGGTCTTGGTTGGAGGATTTGATAATAGATGCTTAAATAAAGTGAAATAAATGATAGAATAAAGTTCAAAACTCTCTTGGGCATTTTCACAAACAAGTAATTTGCATATGTGCTCATAAACCAAACACAACAAGCTTAACTAGTCATAAAATGGTCATGAATATGAAATTACAAGGATTCAAAGGATGAGAGAGTGTTTAGACTTCATTCCATTGACATTTGAAAGCTTTTGAGATGAGATAGCATCATTTACCTAGGGCTTGGAGAAGAAATCCACCATAGAACCCACCTTTGGGTGATTAGCTAGCCATACATAGGAGTAAATGCACAAAGAAGGACAATAAATGCATAAAAACTGAAATGAATACTTTTATATTACCAAAAAGATGAAAATACAAGGTCTTCAAGCCACAAGTGAGATGAAACAACCAAATCTATGGATTACAAGTGAAATAAAGCAAGAACTAACTAAATCTAACATAAACCAAATGATTGAACTAAATATTAACTAACCTAGAAGGAAATCTAAGAGAGAAATTAAAAGCCCTAAAAATCTATGGAGAAAACCTAAGAGAAGAAGAAAACTAAGAGAGAGAAAATGTAAAAGTGTGTAGCCCCCCCTCCCTTCCACGGCTCCTGGGGTAAAAACCCCTTTCCTTTGCTTTAGGGCCACATAAAGTTGGAAGGAATTACAAGTTTGCCACCGAAAAGTGAAAAATAGAAATCTGCTGCGCGGGTCCTCTACTACCGGTAGTGAGTTCCTACTACCGGTTGAAAAGCTCACTGGTTCCCTGCTTGAATTTCCTGATAATTCCTATTACTGGTAGTAAGATTCTACTTCCGGTAGAGAAGAACAACTTGTGCCACAATGCTTCGTCTTGCTTCCGAACTTCACCAAGCTCAATCCAAGCATGCTCCAATACTTGCAACAAAAAGGATCGCCGAAAAGAGGGCCTTCAACCCACTCTTTGACAACAAAAACCTATAAAACATTAAAAAGTAAACATTAAGTCAAATGCAACAAAAGAATGATATTTGAATTAGAATGTATGACAAAATGGGGATAAAAGCAATGCTAATAATGTGATTTATGATGCTAATCAGTTATACTCACACAAATATCTGAAAATGAAAATGACTATTGTTTGACTGAACCTTATAAAGATAAAAGGCTTATAGAATTTGGAAGAGTTCCTAATTCAGGATTTTATCTATCACTAAGCGATGCTTCCTCTTGGGTATTAGATACCGGTGCTAGTTCTCATATATGTAAAAATATTAAAGAACTAAGAGAAAGCAGAAAATTAAGTCAAGATCAAGTTACCCTTCGAGTGGGAAATGGAGCAAACATTGCTGCATTAGCTGTTGGGACTTGTGACTTAAACCTTCCATCTGGACATGTCATGAAATTAGAAAACTGTTTATTTATGCCAGGAATAGTCAGGAACATTATTTCAGTTTCAACCTTATCTTGTTCTGGCTATGAATTTGTTTTCAATAGGGATAGTTGTACTATTTCTATTGGGAATAAATCTGTCGGTTCTGGCATATATTTAAATGGTTTATATTTCTTAAACATGAATGGTAGTGTGAACTGCTTAGAGGATAGACATGATGCCAAGAGGCATAAAAGACCTCGAGATGAGAAAGACTCAACCTATGTATGGCATTTGAGATTAGGTCATATTAGTGAGGAGAGGATCAACAAGTTAGGGAAGGATGGGCAACTGGGCTCATATGTACTTGTATCCTTACCTACTTGTGAACCTTGTCTCATGGGTAAAATGACCAAATCACCCTTTACTGGTCACAGTGAGAGGACAGGAGACATACTAGGGCTGATACATTCTGATGTATGTGGACCTTTAAATAAGGTTGCCAGGGGTGGTTTCACCTACTTTATTACCTTTACCGATGATCGCTCACGGTTGGGGACTGTGTATCTTATGAAACACAAGTCTGAATCTTTTGAAAAGTTCAAAGAATTCAGAGCTGAAGTAGAGAAACAAACTGGCAAGAGTATTAAAGTTCTTCGATCAGATCGAGGAGGAGAATACTTAACCACTGAGTTTTTAGACCATCTGACTGAGGCTGGCATATTATCACAGTGGACTCATCCTGGTACACCTCAGCTGAATGGTGTATCTGAAAGGAGAAATCGTACTTTGATGGACATGGTACGATCGATGCTGAGTTACACTGATATGCCAATATCCTTCTGGGGATATGCATTAGAAACAGCTGCTTATCTATTAAATAGGGTTCCTTCCAAATCTGTCCCTAAGACACCTTATGAGATATGGTATGGGAAGAAACCAAGCCTAAAGCATCTAAGGGTTTGGGGTTGCGTTGCATATGTTAAGAACCAAAATGCAACAAAACTGGAAGCGAGATCAGACAAGTGTAGGTTTGTAGGGTATCCAAAAGAGTCTTTGAGATACTACTTCTATCACACTAGCGAAGAGAAAGTCTTTGTTAGTAAGTTTGCTGTCTTTCTTGAAAGAGATTTCATACAAGAAGGAGGCAAAGGTCAAGTGATAGATCTCGAGGAATTATCCGAGAGTACGCAATCCAACACTGATACCACACCTGCCCCTGTTGAGGCAGTTCCTACTATTACACCACCACTTCGTAGATCTGGTAGAATATCTGCTCCTCCTGTGAGATATGGGTATCTCCATGATTTTAGTGAGGAATTATTACTTGGCGACAAGGAACATCCAGATGATCCTACGACTTACGAAGGAGCGATGTTGGACATCGACTCGAGAAGATGGCAAGAGGCCATGCAATCTAAAATGGATTCAATGTATTCCAATAAAGTCTGGACTTTAGTAAATCCACCTGAAGGTATAGTACCTATAGGCTGTAAATGGATTTAAAAAAGGAAGATAGGCTCAGATGGAAAGGTAGAGACCTACAAAGCTAGGCTAGTGGCAAAAGGGTATAATCAGAAACAAGGTGTTGATTATGAGGATACTTTTTCGCCGGTAGCCATGCTGAAATCCATTAGGATCTTGCTAGCTATAGCAGCATACTATGACTATGAGATATGTCAAATGGATGTAAAGACCGCCTTCCTAAATGGAAACATTGAGGAAGATCTTTATATGGAACAGCCTAAGGGCTTTATATCCAGTGGTGAGGACCACAAGGTATGCAAACTACAGCGGTCTATTTATGGACTAAAGCAAGCTTCTCGAAGCTGGAACATCCGATTCAACGAAGCAGTCAAATCGTTTGGCTTTATTCAGAGTATGGATGAACCATGTGTGTATAAGAAGGTTAGTGGGAGTGCAGTCACTTTTCTTGTCCTATATGTGGACGATATCCTTATCATTGGGAATGATACGGGAATGATTTCATCTGTAAAGCTTTGGCTTTCTAGTAACTTCTCCATGAAGGATTTGGGAGAAGCGACCTATATACTGGGTATAAAGATCTATAGAGATAGATCTAAGAGGTTGCTTGGTCTCTCACAATCCATGTACATAGATAAAATACTGAAGAGGTTCAGTATGGAGAATTCCAAAAGGGGTTTGCTTCCCTTTAGACATGGAATTCATCTCTCCAAGGATATGTCTCCAAGGACAGATCAGGAGAGAGAGCATATGAGTAAGATCCCTTATGCATCTGCTGAGGGGAGTCTTATGTATGCTATGCTATGTACTAGACCTGATATTAGTCATGCTGTAAGCGTTGTCAGCAGATATCAGTCTAACCCAGGTGAGGCACACTGGGTGGCAGTCAAGAACATCCTTAAGTACTTGAGAAGGACTAAGGATTTGTTTCTTATCTATGGAGAAGATAAGCTCAAAGTTGATGGATATACTGATTTAGACTTTCAATCAAAAATTGATGATAGAAAGTCTACATCTAGATATTTGTTCACCTTTAATGGTGGAGTGTTTTAGTTGGAAGAACTGTAAGCAGTTACAGCGGATTCCACTACAGAGGTTGAGTATGTAGCCACCTCATAAGCGAAGCTGTTTGGAGAATATTGAATCGTTCAATATTATAATCTTATGTCTCATCAGAAGTCCAAGCACACTGAAAAGCGCTTCAATATGATTTGAGAAATCATGAATAGAGGAGATATCAGTATGCAAAGAGTAACATCTGAGGTTAGCACCCCAGACCCACTTACCAAGGTTCTTACTCTGAAGACCTTGGAGCAACATCTTGAGAAGATGGGTATGAGATACATCACTAACTGGGTTTAGTGCAAGTGGGAGATTGTTAGAA
>JAESVK010070105.1:0-19527 GCA_017140935.1 Hamamelis virginiana
TATCTATGTATTTGAGATTGTTATAAATGGATGAACCAATTAGAAAAAAATAAGAAGAGTGAAATAAGGGGAGAAGAGAATGGGAGAGGGAAGCAATGTGGGAGTGCCACATAGGACAAACGAACTGCTCTATATATAATAAGATAGCTGATCTCAAACCCTGACTTTAGCTTAAAGTCAGCAAAGGTTCAGCCACCATTGGATCAAAATAATGGCTGATATTAGATCACTTAAAGCACCTGGATATGACCTGTGTATACACGAATGACCCGCGCGTAACCCAGACCCAACCCTCGTGAAACCCTACCGCAACACATCTCCATTTCCATCTCCATCTCCGAAGGCATCAAGCTCCATCTCCAGTTTGTTGTAACCTTGGCCTCATATATAGGCCATACAATTGTTGTCTCTGTTGTGAGATTGACAATGGCAAAAGATACTTGTGGCTGTTCAAAGATATAACAAGTTGAAGAATTGAAGATTTATTAAACAAGAACAGATCATAGTTTCTATTCTAAATCACAATAAAACAGACCAAAATGACGCCTTAATCTTTTTCTTTTTAAGCATTAAGTTTTTCTTGTATTGGTTTTTGTCTAATTTCTAGAATTTCCAAATACTCTTCTCTGTCGGTTGCTGAGAAAACAGGACTGGAAATGTTGGTTTGGTTTGCTGAGAAAACAGAGGACCGAAATTTCTAAATAATATGCTTAATGTTGGTTTGGTTTTTCCCAAAAACGAACTCACGTAAGCCAAATGGTTGCATTAGAGTCCGTTGAAGTTGTTCTCTTTCCATATATTTTTTTAAGCAACCAAACAGAACAATAAGATTGCATTTTCCAAAAAAAAAAAAAATTTGATGAGAAAGGAGGGGAGGAGCTTGACGCCGGAAGGAGTTACGTCACCGGAGATGGAGAACCCTGCTCGAGATGGAGAGAGGCTGGGTGAAGATTTTAATCTAGGGAAAGTGTATACGCTAGGGGTGGCAAAATGCGACACGACCCGAGAACACGACACTAACCGGGTCGACCCGCTTAACCCGTGTAGTTAGGCGTGTCGGTTTCGTATCAACCCATGTAACCTGAAATTGACCCGTAGTGACCCGCCTAATATACGGGTCATGTTCGTGTTGACCCGACTCATATAACCCGCTTTTGACCTGTATAACTCATTTACCCATTTGGACCAATTTTCTTTGATTGTGGCCTATGAGATGCCTTTTGTAGACATTTATTTATACTTTTTGAGATGTGACGTCGATTTCAGGTGGAATACTATATTTTGATTATGATGGTTGTTGTCATAGGAAACTTTTTGGGATGCTTATTTTTAAGTTTTATAATTTTAATTTATAATTTCATTTTGGAATGATTTTAACTTATTTAGTATGATTTTCATTTTGGGATGTTTACTTAAACTGCATTAATAAACAAGTAACTTATATGATTTTTGATGTTTAAATATAAGTACAAAACTAAACAGGTTCATTTCAGGTTAATTGAGTTATAATCGTGTCGGGTTGGTCGTGTACTCGTGTTGACCTAAACATGATCCAATTATTAAATAGGTTAATTGAGTTAGTTTCGTGTCAACCCAATTATAAACAGGTCGTGTTCGTGTTTGAATTTTTGACCCAATTAATAAACATGTCATGTTTGTGTTGACCCATATACTCGAATACATGCCTCTCGACACGACACGAACCCGACCTGTTTACACGAATTGCCACCCCTAGTATATGCGGGTTGGGGCTTGGTTTCGCGCGGGTTTTTGCTCTATACGCAGGTCATGTCCAGGTAGTTTAAGTGATTTAATAACAACCATTGATTTTGATCATATATATATATAGTCTCGATCAAGTAAGTATATGCTTACTTTCGTGAAAGTCAGCATGAAATTCATAGGAAATTGTGGAATGCATATTTTGAAAAACTGACTGTTGTTTAAATACCCTTATTATGGATATCACGCCTGCCAAAAATCACAGTGATCTGATGTAGGCATCTCAAAATACAAACTGTGAAAAATTCTAACCATTGAAAACTGTCACAATTTTTTTCAGTGACATATCTGATAAACCGACTGTTGGGATCACTATGATTTTTGGCATGCCTGATATACATATGCATTGTATCTAATCCAATGGTCAGTTTTTCAAAATATGCATCCCACAATCACCTATGAGCTTCATCCTGACTTTCGCAAAAATCAGCATGTGCTGATAGGATCATTTATATATATATATATATATATATATATAGAGAGAGAGAGAGAGAGAGAGAGAGAGAGATTCCCGTTCCTATGAGGACTTCCTTACATGGGGACTTGGCTTTTTGGCGAATGTAAAATGAGTATTTTTAAAAACCGACATTTAGATTTAATATTCTTAGTATGTATGATACGCATTCCAAAAATGACAGTAATCGGACCACTGGTCTCTGAAATACAGACTGTTAAGCATTATATAGGTATTTAATCGGACCACCGATTTCTGAAATACAGGCTGTTAAGCATTATATAGGTATTATATAGGCATTCCATCATATTTAATATTCTTCGTATGTAGTTTTAAAGTGTGAATGCTGAAAAAACTTTTGATTGACCAAAATATCCCTAAATAATTGTGAAAGTATATAAATAAATATTGTCTTATAAAATTCTACCCATTACAATAAATAGGATTTCTAATTAAATTAAAATTACCTATGGATATGAATTTATTTTTAAGTCTAACTCAACTTTTCAAACATAGTGTCACTAAATTTCATCAATAAAATTTTGTTAGTATGAAAGTCTGCTAAATAGAGTAAATATATTTTTAATCAAATTAAATTTCTTTCAAATGCTAATTCATTTATAGATAAAATATAATTTTTCAAACAATTTGTTACTATAAAATACCAAATAAATTACTCTCTATTATTTATTATTACGAAAAGAAAAAGAAATGTAGTTTTGCTAATTTTTATTATTTTTAGTACTCCTTTAAAAAAAAATTATAATATTAAATTTTTATAGTTTATGAAGTTCCTATGTATTGATTTAATATCATTTTTATACAATTTAGTTCTCACAAGCTTTTTTAATAATAAATTTCAATAACCTTAAATATTTTATTTTAATTGCGTTGTTCAAATTATATTTGATTTTTTAGAAATATTTTTTTCATGCAATAATTTACACTTGCAATGGACGTGATGCATTAGGGTCAAGTTCCCCTTACCGCTTGTTTTACCATTATTTTACTGCTCGTTCTCAAAATACTAGTGTGGGTCCAATATTTTGAGAAACCGATCGTTGGATTAAATTCTCTACTAATGTATGTCATGTATGCTAACAATCACAGTAATCCAACGGTCTGTTTTAGAAAAATATCACCATGAAAAATTATTATACTAGAAATATTGCATTTTTTTTTATAGACCATTGGATTAATGTGATTTTTGGTATGTACGACTTACATAAGTAGGGGTATCTAATTTAATGGTCGGTTTCTCAAAATATTGGATTGACACTAGTGTTTTGGCAACGAGCGGAAAAAATAATGGTAAAGTGAGATGTGAGGGAACTTGTCCCTATATATATATATATATATATATATTCCTTTTCATAATTATGAGTCCTTATCTTATGTGGACGACCTTACATAAGCTTATGTGAGGACTTAACTTTTTAGCCAATATAGGATGGATACTTTGAAAAACTAGCCGTTGGATTGAATATTTTTCTTATGTATGGCATGCATGTTAAAAATCACAGTGATTTGACAACCAGTTTCTAAAATATAGATTGTGAAAAACTATAACAATATCTAACGGTCACAGTTTTTCAAAGTCTGTATTGTACAAATCGACTGTCAGATCAATGTGATTTTTGGTATGCATGACATACATTGGAAGAATATCTAATTTAAAGGTTGGTTTTTCAAAATTCTCTACTTACATTGACTAAAAAGACAAGTCCTCACATAAGAAAGTACTCATAAGAAAATTACTCCTTGTATATATATATATATATATATATATATATATATATATATATATATATATGATCCATTAAGGTCCGGACCTTAAGCTTAATTTAAGGTCCACTTTTCACTCGGATTAGTATTTTGAAAAACCGCAGTTGGATTAGATAATCTTCTAATGTATGTCATGTTTGCCAAAAATCATAGTGATCCAACAGTCGGTATTCAAAATACGGACTGTTAAACAGTTGTTACAGCATCCAATGGTAAATATTGTTAGAGTGTTTCACGGACTGTATTTTGAAAGCTGATTGTTGGATCCCTGTAATTTTTTATAGGCATAACATACATAAGAAGATTATCTAATCCAACGGTTGTTTTTTCAAAATACCATCGGTTGTGTGAGAAGGTGAGTGGACCTTAAATTAATTTAAAATCCAGACCTTAATGAATCAAGTCTCTCTCTCTCTCTCTCTCTCTCTATATATATATATATATATATATATTTCTTTATGGGCAGTTGTAGATCAAATTTTGAAAAACCGACTGTTGAATTAAATAATCCCCTTATGTTTTTCATGCTTGCCAAAAATCATAGTGATCCAATATATGGTTAGTTGTTGAAAAACCAAACTGTGTGATATTTTGAACAAAAAAAGTCACAATATTTCACAGTGACAGTTTTCACAAACCAATCGATGGATTGCTAAGATTTTTTATAGGAATGAAAAACATAAAGAGAGTATCTAACCCAATGGTCAATTTTGAAATTTATTTTGCAACTTTGCATGAGGTGCACTTTATATTAGCATTTTCATATCTATATGAGTCACGTTCTCTTTACATCTTATTTTTAGTTTTTACATCTCGTTTTTAAAATATCATTCTTGGTCAAATTTTTTTGTGAAACCGGGCATTACAGTAGATATTTTTCTTATGTAAGTTATGTATGCAAAAATTGGAGTGGTCCAATGGTTAGTTTTAATTGAAAAATATCATTGAATAATGTATTATATATTTTTTTAATTAATAACATCATAATTTTTTATAGTGATTTTTTAAAATCTAACCACTGGATTACTATGACTTTTGGCATATATTATATGCATAAGAAGGGTATCGAATCCAACAGTCGGTTAGTCAAAATATTTATCACATGTAAGTATTGTTTTGAAATATATATATACAGAAATGATCCATTGGGGTCCAGACCCATTTGGATAAATGCAGTCCACTCCTCATTAGAATAGTTGGAACAGGTATTTTGAAAAATCGATTGTTGGATTAGATACTCTTGTTATGTATGTCATGTGTGCCAAAAATCACAGTGATCAAATGGTTGGTTTCTAAGAAAACTGACTGTGAAAAAAAACTGGTATTTTATCGTTCTTTAAGTGTCAGTTTTTTTCACAAACAGTTATCTCATGAACCAACCGTTGGATCATTGTGATTTTTTGCAGACATGACATACTTAATAGGAGTATCTAATCCAACGGTCGATTTTTCAAAATATCTGTTCCAACTATCCCAATGAGGAGTGGACTGTATTTATCCAAATGGGGTCTGGACACACACACACACACACACACACACACACACACACACACATATATATATATATATATATATATATATATATATATATATATATATATATATGGGATAGGATCCTTTTACCAATACTTTTACCATACTAGTGGTTTGCAAAACCTAATGTAGGAGTTGATTTTGAGAAACCTACTGTTGGATTAAATATTTCTCTCATACACATCATGTCTACAAAATAACAGGTCGATCTGAGATTAAGAGCTACTTAATCCATAATTGTGAAAAAATTGTGATATTTTTTGTTGATTAGATTAAGGCTATCTAATCCAAAGGTGGATTTCTCAAAATACAATTCCAATATTGAGATTTTGCAAACCACGGGTAAAAATACCGGTAAAAGTATTAGTAAAGAGATTCTATCCCTATATATAGAATATCTTATCGTTAGCCCATTCCCACTGAGTGTCAAAATATGTATTTTGAAAAAAACGATGATTGGATTAGACAATCTTCTTATGAATGTCATGTTTGCCAAAAATTACAGTGATCCAACAATCGGTTTTCAAAATACAATATGTGAAAGACTTTGACACTATCTATTGTTGGATGTTGTCATATTCGTTTAATAGTCTATATTTTGGAAACTGACAATTAAATCATTGTGGTTTTTTGCAAACATGATACATATAAGAAGATTATCTAATCCAATAGTTTATTTTTTAAAATACCTATCACAGTGAAAGTATACTGACGATAAAAAAAATATAAGAACATTCTTACAAGATCGGAATTATATATATATATATATATATATTGAAATGTTCTAGTAAGTTATATTTTACTTTTACTTTAACTAAAATCAGCTAAGAAATCCAAGTCCCTGGATTTCTTTTTACAATATATATATATATATATATATATATATATATATATATATATATATATATATATAAACTGCTGAAGAGTATAATATTGGGACTAATTGCAATAATGTTTGATAAAATTAAGGGGATCTTGGTGATAGGTCCTACTCAAGAAAAGTTTAATGCGAAAAGTCCTCCTAAAATTTTTTGCCTTCTTAAGGTCCTAATTAGAAGTTGTTTCATGCGAAAAGTCCTAATTTTTAAAAATAATTTTTAAAATGGCAAAACTACCCCCGAATGTATTTTTACTATTTATTTTTAGAATTTGTACTGCATTTTAAGTATTTTTACTGTCCATTTTTAGTATTTTTACTGCAGTTTCACTATCCATTTTTAGTATTTTTACTGCATTTTCACTGTCCATTTTTAGTATTTTTACTGCATTTTTAGTGTCTATTTTTACTAAAAACACATACACAGTAAAAACACATCTCCAAAAACACATGCACAGTAAAAACACATCTCCAATAAGGAGTTCCAATTATTTAAAAAAGGAACATTAATAATACTAAAAACACAATGTGTTTTTACTATCTAGTATTTTTAATATATATATAAACACAATAGGTTCAAGGTATTTTTACTATCCATTTTCAATAAGCAGTTCCAATTATTTAAAAAGGGGACATTAATAATACTTAAAACACAGTAAAAACACATTGAACACATTATGTTTATATATATAAACACATACACAGTAAAAATACCATGAATATATTGTGTTTATATATATATATATACTGTCTATTTTTAGCATTTTTACTGTCTATAGACCACTGTCCTCTCTCTTTCTCTCTCTCTCTCTTTAAATTCATAGAATAAGAATAAGAAGAAGAGAACACCGTTGGATCACCCTAAAAATCAGTCCAAAATAGATTCACAGTAACAGTCCTCAACTGGATTGATGCTTAGATGCAAATTCAATTGGATCATCATCCTTAACTGGTTAGTGGCTTAGGCAATTCTAGCAGAAAAATGACTTTTAGGCTCAGTTGACTTTAAGTTTCATGCTTTAGGGTTGAGCTGCGTCTATGAATTTGATTTGGAGGCGGCGACGGAAGTGGCCGCGGTGGTGCAGATCGGAAAGTAACTTTGATTTGATCTTGCTCAATTACCACACTTCCGTTTCGAAATACTCAGCTTTCGAGATCCATTGCCGTAATCACGGCATTGTGGAGGATGATGAGTGAGCTGCTCTTCATCTCCATCACCACTTCTGCAATAGAGACGAAGAGTAACGGGGGTCAAATCCAATTAGCAGTGGCAGCGAGATGTGATCGGATTGGTGGTGACGGCGAGACGTGACCATCTTGATCAGATCTCATTAACGGTAACGGCGAGAATTTGATCTCCTCTTTCTCTCCGACGACGGTGAGAGAAGACATGGATGAGCAGAAGGTGAAGAATCAACAGCGAAGACTGGAATAAGTGAGAAACAGATGGAGGAGCAAGTTGAGGAGATGATTCGTTATATATACTGCTCTAGCAAAGTTATATATACTGTGTATTTTACTTTTGAGGGCAAAGTGAGTGTAACGCCCCAACCTAACATCTATACCAACCCTTCCGGATAGGTCGGCATGTGTTAAGATAGAGGTACAATCTGTTTTGCTCATTTGTATTTCCTCGTGTGATATAAGAAATGAATATATATAAAAAGTAAATGAAATGTCATGTCCATACATTATGTCCAAATTGCCAAATATAATACAAATAGAAATCAAATATAATAACAACATCCCTGGAAAATGGGTTGAATCACAAATCAAAACTACTCTTAATGAATGAATAATATATAATACATATCTCATAAAATATATAAGACCAATGCAGGAAATAACTATGCAGCTATCCATCGCTTCTAAAGCAGCGAAAATATACCAAGCAACATGTACCCCGAGTCAACTTGAAATGTATTGCAATAAAGTAGGGGTGAGCGTCAACTTGCTCAGTAGGGATAATATAACCTCTACACATTAATAACAACATTTTAATACATGAAATATTCATAAAAGTACATATTTCCAAAGCTCAGAGGTTTAAATAAATCAGTTCATAAACAACATTTAAAAGCTATGTGGTCTTTCAGTAAAAAAAAACCATATCCTCCATAATCAATACCAGTAACCAGTAACTAGGCGTATGCCATGCATGTGGAATATCCCATCGCATGTAGATAATAGCCAATAACGTCCTAATCCATAGCATGGCACTATACGTCACCTCGCAGGGTCCATGGCATGCCCAATCACGCGTAGGTCCATAGTATACCCATCGGTATGGAGTTCGGCCTGATTGGCATATGCGTCACTTCGTTAGGTCCCTAGAGTATCCAATATTGGATTAAATTATATTATAAGGCTGTTGATTCTAGGTTAACAAACTTTTTGCTCAACCGAGCTACTACTAAACCAGGTTGGGGACTGTAGTCACTCCCGTACCCAAAATATAATCAAAAGGGCCATGGGCCCCAAATCCCTAATGATACAATTCAGTCCACATAAATATATATATAATTATGCATGTCCTAAAGATATATAACTAATCATCATGCCATGTCCCCCGAGATGAGGCCGGGACCGTAGTCACACTGCCACCAACATCATCGCGTGGTAATATCTCATCTTAAGAACCAGGATCCATTGTAATGAGATTAGGGGAGCAAGCCCAAGCCTAAACCTCTAGCACGCATGGTATCCAATATACAGTGAACCGGAACCCATAAGCAGGCGTCCCCTTTTTAAATATAAGCATTTCCAGAGCCTCAGCTCAAAACAGTTATAAAAATAGATTTCCAAAATCATGGTCTTTCAAAAGGGAGTTGGGAATAGTCCACAAGTAAAACAAACCATTTTCTCTGTCCGTAAACCTTTTGAAATGTAGGGCATATTTGAATTCCAACATTGTACATCATTTCATAAAACAATTTAGTTTATAGCCCAATTCAACCTTAATCATAAGGTACTTAGTAGAAATAGCCCATTCCCATATTTATAAATAATACACCGTTGTAAACATTTCCGCATAAAACTTTTCATAGAGTTCATAAGGCTTGCCACACAAGTGTTACAGTTCATAAACAGGTATATTCTATGTATCTAGTTAACAGTTCAAGTATGAAATAGGGTTCTCAAATGTTCATAAACCTTATCATTTAAAAATCAGGGTTTATAATCAATATCATTCTTATAATAGTTATAAAACAAGGATTAGGGTTCGCAATGTTCAATAAGTGTTTAGAAATGCACAGTGTTCTCATAATAATTTGTAAAACAGATATATCATTACCAACGGTAAAATGTTACTTATCCCTACCTCAATGCAGTTGTGTTTTCCAACCCTTATGGCTACATGAGCCTCCCAATGTAATGCTTGATGCACTCAATGCAAGTGGTCCTCCAAAGGACCCAACCAAAACTAAGAAATAAACAATAATGGAAGTAAGAAAGATCAAAAGAAAGCACAAGCATCAACAGACTCAAAAGTAAAGCAATACGACTCTCAAAATTGCTCACTTGCGACTCATTTGGTTCAAAACCCCAAAATGCCAAACCAGAAGACTTTAGAACTTCCAAGACATAACTCCAAGTATGAATAGATGCTATACGTCGAATTTCGTGGCCAAAGGCCAAGCGGTTTAAAAGATACGCACCGAAAATGATAAATGGTTCAAGAAAAGGGCAAATCGGGCATTCCCAAATATATTTATCTTTCCACAAAGATTTTGATTTCAAAACCAAATTATTTAGAAACTAGACTTCATAAACTTTTCTTGCATATAAAGAATGCCCCAAATGGAGTTCGAATGAAAAAGATACGCACGTTTGAAGATATGACAGTTTTGGGCAAAGCAAAAAGAAGCAGACAGTCAACTGTCTGACTCAGACAGTAGACTGTTTTGGGTAGAAAGGTCAAGTTCGAATTTCAAAAGCAAATAGTAGATTGTTTGGAGCAAACAGTCGATTGTCTCTGCAATTTTTATGAAAAACAGGATATCTTTCAAGATACCAAACAGCCCCAAACTTTCCAACACTCCACCAAACCAAAATCCAACTGTCCAAACACTAGATCTAGCCCAAACAAACACAGTCAAACATGAATCCACTGAAAAAGTGGAGATCCAATGGTATGATTTTGAAAACAACAAAGTTTTAGGTTTAAAACCCACACAAAACCAAAACATGGTTTAATTTCCAAACAAACCTCAAAACCCACACTTCTACAACACACAAACACCCACGAACTCTCCTCAAACACCATACATCAAAACCCACAAGAGCTACAACAAAAACCCACCAAATGGGCAACAAAAGAAAGAAAGGAAGAGAAGGAAAATAGATAAACGCAAAAAGGAAATCAAAACTTACCTTCACTGGTGATGTGAGGTCGATGGCGAACCTCGACGGCTTGTTCCTCCCTTCTCTCTCTCTCCCCGGGTCTCTCTTCTCTCTTCTCCTCTCTTTCACTGTTAAAATGGAAGAAAAATAAAAGGGGAGGGGGTTATATATATAGTAAGGGCATTTTTGTAAAATTTGTAAAGCCAAAAATTTCTCATTTATAAAGGTACCCCAACTTTCTATAAAATATGAAGTGATCATTATATTTAATTACAAACCACCCCAAATTTTTAATATTAACACATAAAATATGCTTCTAAAATTTTTTGGGTTATCACAGTGAGGGTATTTTTGTCCAAAAAGTGTCAAAGGACTTTTCGCAATAAAAAAATTGTAGCGGCATTTTTTACATTAAACTTTTCTACCACAGGACTTCTGGCCAATTTTCCCTTAAAATTAAACCTAGGCCATTTGGATTTCTTTCCATTATTCAAAAGCTTATGCGTTATTTATAATTGGGAACAACTTTTATCTTTGCACAAGTTGCTCCATTATTTATGAAGCAGTTGAAGTGGCATGCGCCGAGTGAAATGTAATTTTAAAAAGAAAAATACTATAGTACCAGATACTTTAACCCGAATTAAAAACCACCATAATGTGTCCTACTTTGAGTGATGAGATCTCTCCTCTCAAACTGCTTCCTTCTTTTTCACACACCACTCAAACTACGACACGTTAGGGTGGTTTTTAATTTCGGGTTAAAGTGTCGGGGGATATAGAATTGTTGTTTTAAAAAAGTTTTTTATTTTATTTTAAAATCAAATAGAAGTTGTTAAGTGCATATTCATCATGGGAGTTAAGAATTGAATATGAGCAAGTTTACTTGTCAATTTATTTTAGAATGGGCATTGATCTTTTTCTTGGTCATCTTTAGCTAACAATATTAAGCTGCCACATCACCCAATTCATGATCCAATGGTTCAAAAATAAGAAGCAAGTTATGAAATATAAAAAGACATTGTTAGGGCAAATGACATTAACAGAGTTAAATTTTTTGTTAAACTCATTAGAATTTGATGGGAACGGAAATCCCAGGAACCAATGATAACGCATATAGACTATACTAAAAAAATTTAACTGATAAACCATATGATTAAATGATCTCTCCACTTTGATCAACCTATAAAAAACAGAAATAGGGTCATACCTTCGAGATCTCTCTAGTTTGATCTCGTTGCAGCACGTACTTGAAAGGAAATCGATGGTAAGGGATTCGTAGTGGAAGTCATGCAACAACATTTTTACAAAGAACTGAATCCACCATCAAAGTCTAGCATGATTTCGATTAAGCATCGGATCATGATTTTACAAAGTAAGAACATAAATAAACTATTTAATACATACTTACATGAACCTCTTTTGTTTTTGCGATTGTCGAACCCGAGCTCCAAAAGAATGAAGCCTCCAACGGTATTCACACGAGCACAAGACCTTGAGAATCCTTGCAACTATAACACTTGATGAGAGGCGAGCTTGAAAGGCTTAGTGAGATTTCGGCTACGAGAGAATGGAACAAGAGGAATCCGGCCATAGGGTTTCCTACTCTTCTCTTAGCCTCCACTTAACGATAGCTAGGGTTGCTTAGTGCTAACTTGACCCATCACTTCATATTTATAGAGAAAATTCCCTTTATTTGCTATTTGGTCCTTCCTTTATTAACTTTTAATAATAAAGATCAAATTAACAATAAATAGAATATACTCCTCTCTTTAATTCTAAAGACTCACTTATGCTCAATTGTGTGTGACCCTTTGGGTTCACCCCAACCTAGCAATGGATAGGGACATCTCTATGTCTCCTAAAATAGAAACTTTCTATTTTAAAATTATCAAAAAAAAAAAAAAACTTTCTATTTTAAGGTTCAATTGGAACGATTCCAATTATGCCCTCATTGACAACACTTTACCAATAAGCTTTCACTGGTCATGAGTGACGTCTAGCAATGTGTCATGACGTGCCCTAGGTTTGGGTGAATAGTAGAACTATGTGAACCCTTCTTGTTACTTAATCCTTCATCCCCTAATGTCACAGTTAAGATAATCGGGGTATGGATATAAGTCAAAACCCTTATCTTAACATCTTGTCATATGTTCTCCAAAATATATTCTCAATAAGATGAACCCGATGAAACACTTTCACAGTTCACCTATCACTCTGGCCAGAGATTTATATCGAGAGTTATCTTTGAAAACTGACCCTGACATTCTCTCTCGTCCTAATGAGAGTGGTGATTCCTTATTGACCACTCATCTATCTCCATGCATGACTTATTAGAGCCAATGAGTATCGATTACATCCTTAGGGTTAAGACTGTACAAGATACTATCAGACCCTAATAACTAAAGCACAAGATAGCTATGGTGTCTCTGGTCTAAGGACTACTAAACAAATGGACGTAACATAAGAATATTCCTTTGACTTAATCTCCATAGGAATATTCTAGCAGATCATGCTCAGTGTGCATGTTCTCTAACATGCACCCATAGATTAACCTAATTGTCAATACACTGATAGGAAAGATTACCCATCCTCTCAATTGAGTTGGTTTAAATCTGTACTACTCTTTATGGTTTATAAAATGTCCTCTTTAATAAACCTATGAGTAGGAACTATTTTTAAAGTAAATGTATATGAGAAATATAAGTCTCCCTATCTCAATTACCTAAGATATATATTTCTCTTATCATTTATTCATGGACATTATCATATATATAATTTAATATATATACGACAAGTAATACCTTCTTATTAATATAATATGAAATAGACATGCCCTTTAGGATTGATTTTAGGGCATACCTCTAATTTTGATGAGTGGATAACTCCTTATCCTAATGATTCTCAAAGCAAATTCTAATCTTCCTTTAGCCTTTAAACTGTAGTAGCTTTACATAATAGGTTTTTGGATAGTACATTTTAATTAAGTGACACCCACCATTCAATAAGTATGGTCAATTGAATGTTGTATCCCTCACATAATAGGTTCTTGGGATACACCATTTCCGCACCTTATGATATCCAATATTAAAATAAGATGGGAGGAATTCTTAGGATGGATATGTGTGGACACCCCATTTTTACCATTTATTTCTACCATATGTCCATGCAAATGATCAACTAGAATAGCTGATCATTGGGTGAGGAATTGGCCTTGTAAAGACCAAATTGACCAAATTGCCCTTTGCTGAGGAAAAGGACATTTCATTATTTCATGTGTACATTCGGATTGGAATCAACCCATTTGTATTGCATTTGACTTTTGAGGTGTTTTAGAACATCCCTGTAAATTTTCATGGCATTCTGATGAGAGCTCGATAGGTAATTAGGGTTTTTGCGACTTGAAGGGCATTTTCGTCCTTTTTCTCGTATAATTTCCGAATGACCTCCGAATTCGAAACGGATTGTTTCATGAGGTTTATATGGATGTGGGGAGTGAATTTGGTATGTCAATTGAGCCTTTGAATGGTTGGGATGGATTCTCCCAAAATCGATCCTGCGGGTAAGGATGAGCCGAATTAGGGTTTCGATCAAATTGACCGTGAATTGGTCGTTTTCACCAAAACAAAAAGTTTTCAAAACATGTTGTTAAGTGCCAATTTCATGTTGAAACCATGTTTTTAGAAGTGGTGCAAACCTAATTGATCAATTTTACAAAACAGAGAATGGTCATTTGACCAATTTTGGCACAACCGGGTCAATTGGCTAGCTTTTTGCTAAAACCCTTGACCATGGTCAATTGATTTTAACCCAAAAACATTCTAAAAATGTGGAGGATCAAAGCACGGTCGTTTTGAGCCCTGAACCATCAGATTTGGATCAAATTTGACCAAAATATGGCCAAAATTCGAAAACCCTAGAATTAGGGAACTTTTTTTGGAAAATCAGCATGGTGACCGTCCTAGCTAGGACGGCCAACCGTCCAGCTAGGACGGCCAACCGTCCATGCCTAGGACGGCCACCAGCTTACTCGAGCCAATTTTGCCATTTTTGAGAATTTGACTTATTTTGGCCGATTTAATTTGATTTTTTGGCTTAAATGCGAAGGGTTTCAGCTTTCAAACCCTAGAGAGACTCATTCTAAGCCTTAGGATCGTTTTTTAAAGAGATTAATCCTAGCCATTCAAGGGTTTTGAACCCTAGCTCTATATATACTACACTATAGAGGTTCAGAGAGAGGGAGAGAGATTTTTAGGGTTTGGAGAAGGAGGCTACAGATTTTTAGCTCTTCATCTCCACACCATTGAAGGGGCAAGGATCGAAGGCTAGGAGCTTGGAGGAGGCTAGCCAAGAAGGAGGGAGAAGGGTAAATTCTCAACCTCATTCTTGTTTCTTAAGTTCTTACATAAATCTGTGATGCTAGGATGTAAGTTCTCTTCATTCTCATATGAGATGGATCATCTTTTTCTTTTTACTATGAGAATGTTTAACGTGTTAGGGTAGTTTCTTATTTGTTTATGCATGATTAGAATAGGATGTAGTTTTAATATAGGATAATAGTATGTTCATCATGAATAGGATTGGTTTTATTTTGATTATATATTAGCAAGCATGATTAGGGTTGTCTTTTATTGTTATTTTTGTGAGCATGCATGATTAGGTTTATTTTTTGTTATTAGCATGTATGTCTAGGGTTGGTTGATTTTATCGAGATTTTATGTTAGAATGCATGTTTAGGGTTAATGTAGTTTTATTGTGATTTTATGTGGGTAAGCATGTTAGGGTTAGCTTTGTTATGATTTTATGTATATATGCATGATTAGAGTTTGTTCTATTATGATTTTTATGTACGTATGCATGATTAGAAGTAGTTTTATCATTATTCTATGTGAGTATGCATGTTAGGGTTAGTTTTCTTGTTATTTTATGTACGTATGCATGATTAGAAGTAGTTTTATTATTATTTTATGTGAGTATGCATGTTAGGGTTAGTTTCTTGTGATTTTATGTGTGTAAGCATGCTAGGGTTAGTTTTTGTTATGATTTTATGTTTAGGATGAGTCCGTTGTTATTATTTCATGTATGCGAGCATGTTTAGAGTAAAAGTTAATATATTCGTGTTGTTATTTGAATCTCATGATAATTGATTGGTGATTTTAATGGTAATATGAGTACGTTAATGTGTATTATGACATGTGAAGAGTCTTGAGTCTTTTTGTTTGTGTTTTTTATGATTATTTGAACACTTGATATGGACTCGATGGATTGAATATATAAATTGTGTACGAGGGAGCGTGCGAAGGTAAGATCCTCCCCTTGTGTTTAAAATAATTGTTTAAAGCATATTCGTTGTTAGTTTTCTTATACATTTTGCATGGTAATTTAGTATAGCATGTTAGATTGTATGCTAGGGTTTTTATTTGTCATTTTTTATGAATTAACAATGTTTTTTAAGCCATTTGGAACATGTATTCAAATCTGTCCAGATTTGAATATATGCTTTGAAGTGGTTTAATTAACATTTTTAAGCCATATTTTTGCATGATTTTTATAGTTTTTTATAGTATATTCATGTAGAAAGCATGATAGGTCATCTTCACATTTTTTATTCTTTGTTTTCATGATTTTTAGAGTGGTTAAAGGTTCATATTCAAATCTGTCCGGATTTGTTTATGCCCTTAAATCACTTTTAAAAATTATTTTAGGGCTAAATCTAATTTAGAAATATGTTTAGGATCACATAGTTTGATTAGTATGCATTTAGGAACATTTTCATGCATGATTAGAATTGATTTTGTGAATGTTTGATTAATTTAGTTAAATTACAGCATGTATTTGCATTAGTATGTTAGGGTTTTAGATTAACTTTAGGGCTAGTTAGAGACCCTAGGCTAGGAAGGTCACTTGACCTTCCCTAGGAATTTCCTTTGTTGTAAAAATCATGATTTGAATTGTGTATTTTATTTGATTGAAGAGTCGATTTTCGAGAGATTTCCTAAAAGATTTTTGATGCAATATTTATGAAATAAATATGATTTTATGAGATATTTGATTATTAATTGATTTTCAAAAGATTTGAAATGTTTTAAAAGATTTTTACTTTGGAATGAAATTCCTCTCAATATGATTTGTTTTCTTGAAATATCTTTGAAAAAGATTTTCAATTGGAATTTAATTCTAAAGATAAGAATTATTTTGGAATATTTGGATTTTATGAATATCTTTTAATTTGAAATGATTTCAAATAAATGATTTTGAAAGAATAAAAACTCTCGAAGTTAGAGTCTTGAATTAGGTTGAAATACCTTTGATGATGTGATCGATTACAATAGGAGAGTCCTAGGGTAGTCGAACTACGTGGACTTTGATACTTGCTGGGTGATACTAGTAAGTTACGTAGGCGCTAATAGGGCTCAAGTCCGCCCTAGGATGCCCGTAGGGTGTCCTAGGTTTTTAGGGTTTGTTTGTATTTTTTTATTATTAATATAACTAATATAGATTAATGCATTTATATCACTATTTTGTTGGTTGATTAGATTATTTAGGATTGTTTGCATTGAGAAATTTAAATAGCCCAAATAAATTAGAAGTCCTTTATTAGGGCGAGGTGGGTGCCTACAAGTGAAAGCTTGGAACCTTCCCACGTCGTAACCTAGCCCCCGGATCCAGCTCTGGTTTGTAGACTGTCTTTTCATTAAAAATGGAGTTTGTTTTGTTTTATTGAAAATAAAATATTTTTATGGTTTCCTTATTCCTTAAAAATAAGGTGGCGACTCCTTTGTTTTGATTTCTAAACCCCCCCAATCACATCGCCCGGTGATGATGTGGACTCACACCACACCTAAAGCCCCGTCCACGAGGCTGGTCCACAGAACTGGCGACTCCGCTGGGGATGTCGAGGGCTAAACTTTATTAATTTATTTGGGCTATTTAATTTCTTAAATTAATTAAAATCAACCACTTGCATTTGTGTGACTGCATATCATTTTAGTTATATTAGCTGCATGTCATTGTGTGATAGGACGATGTTGCCTTGCCAAACGATGGTCTAGTCCTGATCCCTGTCTCCACTCGACACTAGGGCAATCATGACGAAGCCATCAACCTATTGTCAAGTACCCTTCGGGGTATATCAATGACCAATCAGTACTGTTTGACCCACGCGGCACGCCATGTGTCACATGTGGTTAGGTATATGGATTGGTCTGCAATAGGAACCTTTATACCTACCCTTTGCATTAGTCCATGTAGACAGCCTGTAAGACACTCTACCCTACAGTGCTTGCACACACCTGTTATGCTGCCGAAATTTCGACACACAATTGTACTGTTATGCTGTCGAAATTCCTTTTGGCATTTAACTGTACCGTTATGCTGTCGAAATTTACCCTTGACACATAATTGCGTCGTTATGCTGCAGAAATTGTCCCAATTTGATGTGAGCCTTGTTTGTGAATGCTAGAACTTAGGGATATGTACCCTTGGATAAACTTTGATATTTTTAATATAGGCCCTTTATTTTAAGGATTTTGGTCCTTAGAATGAAAGGACTATTTTGAGGATGGAAGAGAATATTCTAAAGGTACATACCCTTTTCTGTGACTAGGTTGTTTTGGCTTGTTTTGACTAAGACCTTCGATTCAAAGGAAAGTGCCCTGAGAATGAAGGACTGGTCCTTGGTGTTTCTCTTTGAGCCTTGTTTGGCTGATCATGTTTTATTTCCCTATTAGTGATTTTGATTTATTTCCTAATTTCTAAGGAAATGCCCTTGTGAAATAGGGAAATGAGTTGGAATTATGATAGGACGGTTTTCTCCTTTCTCTTTCTCTCTGTTTGGATAGCACCTCTTTGATAGTCTGTCAATAGGTTTTGAGTATCATGGACTTGTCCTTTTTTTTTTTTTTCTAAAAAAGCCCATTTCATGGTGTAGAATTCTGGCCTGGCGTCGTGATTCTAGAGGGCGTCTTTTTAGTGTTGAACCCCCGAGTGTATCCTCAATGGCTGACGGAGAATCCAGTACCACTGCTACAGTGTTGAATGCTATCATGGACCGAATTGATGCCCTGGCCCGTGAGACTGAACAGATTAAGAAAATGTCCCAAGATAAACAGACCAGTACAGATCAGGTTAGGGAGGCCCATTTAGAGAACCCGAGGAGTACCTCTGATCCACCTATCCCGGCCCAAGTTGATGACAGTGCCAAGGCCCAGGCAGGAGCCAAATCTAAGCCCATTAATCTGGATGGCGAGCCCAGTGGATCTGGATTCCTCTCTGGGGATCCGATCCTGTTGTCGAGTAAGGTTGAAGCCTTAGAGAAAGCCCTGAAGGGGATGCGTCGGTCTGATGACATGGTTGATGTGACATCTTTTTCACTGTTCCCCAAGGCCCGTATGCCGTTCAGTTTTAAGATGCCTGAATTAGAGAAGTTTGATGGGATGGGTTGTCCTAAAACCCATTTGAAGATGTATGTGAGGGCGATGCAACCTCGTGGAGCTGATGATGAGCTGTTGGCTCAGATGTTTCATGAATCACTGAAAGGGCCAGCCTCGAAGTGGTTCTTATCCTTAGATGAGACTAAGCTGAAGACATGGGAGGATGTTTGCAATGAGTTCACTAATCACTACAAGTACAACACTGAGATTGATGTGACCCGTAGGGATCTTGAGACTACTAAGCAGGAACCGAGGGAGAGTTTCTCTGCCTTCATTTCCAGGTGGAGGGCGAAAGCTTCGCAGATGACCCACAGGCCTACAAA
>JAESVK010070106.1:0-19188 GCA_017140935.1 Hamamelis virginiana
GATAATATCTCTTTGATGATGTAGGGTCCCACCCAACTTGGCTTGAACTTCCCTCTTGGATCATGAATCGGCATTCTGATTTCTTTGAGTACCAAATCCCCTTTCTTTAAGCCCCTGTTTTTAACTCTCTTGTTGAATGCTCGAGCTATTCTTCTCTGATAACCTTGAACATGGTATAAGGCCTTCAATCTCTTCTAGTCAATTAGTGACAGCTGCTCATATCTATCCCTCATCCAATCGACTTCTGCTAGTTGGCTTTCCATAACTACTATTAGTGAAGGTATTTCCAACTCAATTGGTAACACTGCTTCCATACCATACACTAACGAGTAAGGCGTAGCCCCAGTTGACACCCTAATGGATGTGCGATAGCCCCACAATGCCAGAGGCAATTTCTCATGCCAATCGTTGTACATATCAGTGGTCTTCTTCAAAATGGTCTTTAAATTTTTGTTAGCTGCCTCTACTGCTCCATTAGTCTGGGAACGATAAGGAGAGGAATGGTGATGTACTATACCATATTTCTTAAGAAGCTCCTCAGTCTCTTTTTTGAAACGTTGCCCATTGTCTGAAATAAACTCACGTGGCACTCCATACCGGTAGATGATGTTACACTGTATGAACTTGGCAACCTGCTTAGCATTCAAAGTCTTGTACGACGCTGCTTCTACCCATTTGGTAAAGTAATCTATGGCCACCAATATGTACTCGTGCCCATTCGAGGCCGCAAGAGTGATCTTGCCTATGATATCAATGCCCCATGTTGCAAATGGCCATGGTGATGACATGGTAGTGAGTGGCATGGATGGCTGATGCTTACCACTTGTAAACACCTGGCACTTATGGCATTTCTTAACATGTTTAGCACAATCATTTTCTAAGGTCGACCAATAGTACCCCAGTCTCAGAATCTTCTTCGCAAGCATATACCCATTCATGTGTGGAGCCCCAGCCCCTTCATGTATTTTCTGAATAATCTGCTCTGCTTCATCTTCTGTTACACACAAGAGATGGACACCGTCAAAAGACCTTTTATACAATCTCCCACTGCACAAGATGAACTGGCTAGCCAGCCTTCTCAAAGTTCTTCGGTCGACATAGGATGCTTCTGGTGGATACTCCCCTTTTTCTAAGTATTGCTGAATATCGTGATACCACGGCTTCTCGTCGTTTGGTTCTCCTTCCCTTAGGGCGCAACAGTAGATGGGTTCTTCTCTAGATTCAATGATCATTGGTGCTACACCCCCTTCTATTGGGATCTCTGCCATGGATGCTAGAATGGCTAAGGCATCCGCAAACTTGTTCTTTTGCCTAGACAGGTAAAAGAATTTTATTTGACGGAATTCTTTCACCAGTATCTCTAGATAATCGTGATACGGCAGCAGCTTCTCATCCTTAGTCTTCCATTCTCCTTTAGTCTGGCATATGATAAGGGCTGAATCCCCATACACTTCGAGCTCTTCTACTCCCAAGGCCAATGCTGATTCCAAGGCAAAAATGCAAGCCTCATACTCAGCTATGTTATTGGTTGCCTTAAAGTTCAGTTTCACTGCCACAGGTATCATCACATCTTCAGGTGTCTCCAGACAAACTCCTATGCCACATCCTTTCTTATTTAATGCTCCGTCAAAGTGCACTTTCCACACCTTCTTCTCTATCACAAGGATTTCTTCATCCGGGAACTGGTAATTGCCCTTGTCTACTTGTGAAGTAGCACATTCTGCCAAGTGTTCTGCTATAGCTCTTCCCTTTACTGATTTCTGCAGTACATACTGAATGTCGAATTCTGACAATAACAATAACCACCGCGCTGTTTTATAGGACAAAGCAGGCTTCTCAAGCAGGTACTTCAATGGGTCCATTCGACTGATCAAGAGCACTTGGAAAGACATCATGTAATGGCAAAGCTTTTAAGTTGCCCATACCAAAGCCATGCATGTCTTTTCCAAAGCACTATAGTTCACTTCATAATCTGACATCTTCTTGCTGAGATAGTAGATGGCATTCTCTTTCAAGGATTCTTCAAGATATTGAGCTAACATAGCTCCCATCGCGGTTTCGGTAACAGTTAAGTAGAGTAATAACGGTTCACCTTGTCGCGGGGGAACCAGTATTGGTGGGTTGCTCAAATACCTTTTGATGGTATCAAACGCCTCTAGACATTCCTCATTCCACCTAGTCGGTACATCCTTCTTTAGCAGCTTGAAAATCGGCTCGCAGATAGTCATCAACTGAGCTATGAAACGACTGATGAACTGAATTCTTCCCAAAAATCTCCGGATTTCCTTTTGTCTTTGGTGGTTGCATTTCCATGATGGCTTTGATTTTCCCCAGACCTACCTCTATCCCTCTCTGTGTGATTATAAAACCAAGCAGCTTTCTAGCAGTCACTCCAAAGGCCCATTTCTGAGGGTTCAGACGCAGCTTATACTTGATGATTCTTTCAAAGAACTTCTTCAAAGCAGCTAAATATCCTTCCCTATCCACAGACTTCACGATCATATCATCCACATATACTTCAACCTCCTTGTGAATCAAATCATGCAACAGTGTGGTAGCCATCCTTTGGTATGTCGTGCCAGCATTCTTAAGGCCGAAGGGCATAACCCGATAACAAAATGTCCCCCATTATGTGATGAAGGCAGTCTTTTCCATATCTTGAGAAGCCATTTTGATCTGGTTGTAACCCGAAAAACCATCCATAAAAGATAAGAGTGCATGGCCAGCAGTGTTGTCAACCAATACATATATGTGAGGCAGAGGGAAATCATCCTTAGGACACGCCTTATTGAGATCTCTGAAATCAACACACATTCGTACTTTCCCATCCTTCTTAGGCACTGGAACGATGTTAGCTAACCATTCTGGGTACTCCACTACTTGCAAAAATCCGGCATTCATCTGCTTGGCCACCTCATCCTTAACCTTCAAGGCCCATTCTAGCTTCATTCTCCGCAGCTTCTGCTTGACTGGCTTCATGTTCGGATCAGTGGGGATGAAGTGCTGCACAATGTCGGGATCTATGCCTGGCAAATCTTGGTACGACCATGCGAAAGCTTCCATGTTCTCTTTCAAAACCTCTACCAATGATTCTCTTTCTTTCGGCGACAGTGTTGATCCAATTTTAATTATTTTAGGTGATTCATCCGTCCCTAAATTGATTGGAATTAATTCATCCATGTTAGGTTTAGCGTGCCCTTTTCCATATTGCTCGTCGAGCTCAGGAGGAACATCCTCACGCGGGTCTATATTCATGCCATACAAATCCAAAGATGATAAAAAGGAGACACTGCAAGAGAGATGAGAAGAGAATGAATACTTCTTTTATTATTTGAAAATTGAATAATAGAACACAGAAGATAAAACAAACTGACACTCATACCTCTTCAAATGAGGTTGAGGTTTTTATTGGAAACAAGGAAATCCTACACTACTACAAATAAAGCAGGGAAATTCTATTCTACTGAAGACACCTACAAGTTATCATCATATGGAAGTGACTCGATCCCCTCACAATTATGGATGAAAGGACAATCTTCTAAGCCCCAGTTTGATAAAGGTGGAGTTGTAGGTTCAATTGGATAGATCGCCTCGACTTCATAAGTATGCAACTCGAGATACAGAACCGCCTGCTTGAACATATCTGTCATGGCACCAGCATCAAGGTCTTCAACCCAATCATTTTATTTCTTACGAGTCTCACTAGTAACAATATCATCATCTACTGAAGGAGTAAGAGAGCACCATTCATCACTGAAGAAAATCTCAAACCCAGGTACACTGATCTTCTGACCCTCAAGGTAGCACGGTTCAGGGAAACCACAATATGGAAAATCATCACCCTCCTTGATGAAAGCCCCATTCAAAGTTGGTCTGTATAGCTCAAGGGTTGAATCAGGGGTTCGTCCTTTCGCCCTCGCGAAGTCTTTCTTTTTCTTCTTTGGAGCCATTTTCTTCTTATCTTCCTTAGTGGGTTGATAGCCTAGCCCATAAGGATGGATAGCAGACGGGTACTTCAAAACTTTAGCGATGCCTTGCAACCTTCGGCCCAATCCCATTCCAGGGAAGAATCCCATTCCTTTCATGATCTGTCCTACGTGCAGATTCCCATGAGGATTATAATCAAGAGGTATCAACTCCTTCTGCTAGGGCTCTCCTTCGATAGCCTGTACATACTCGAACCCTGACAGTGACACTTCTGACGACTCCTGGCTGATCTCACAGATTGGCACTCGACTATTTCGGTTAATTTCATAGCTCCCTTCAAAGTGACCACTGACCCCTGATAATGAAACTTGATCTTTTGATGAAGTGACGACGGTACAGCCCCAGTCGGATGAATCCACGGTCTTCCCAAAAGCATATTAAAACTGGCTGGCACATCTAGGATCTGAAAATCAATTTTGAATTCAACTGGCCCAATAACAACCGGAAGAGTCACCATTCCCACAACTTCTCTGCGAGTGTTGTCATAAGCTCTGACACTCTGTCATGATGGCGAAAATTCAGATGGTTCAATCCCCAATGTAGTAGCAGTACTGAGTGGACATACATTCAATGCTGACCCATTGTCAACCAAGACTGAGGGAACTTTCTTTCCCAAAATGTCCACTGTGATGTACAGAGCTTGCAGATGATTATTCCCACTCTCGGGTAAGTCAGATTCAGTAAATGAGATGGACGGTCCATGATGAACCGGATTTACCAAACCTACCAAACCCTCAGGGGACGTATCAATAGGAACCTGCACCTGATTCAACAAACGAAGCACTGTCTGCCTGTGTTTCTGCGAAGCCATAAGCAATCCCCAAATGGTAATGTTAGTCTGTGTCCTCTTCAACTGTTTCAGTATTTCTTCTTCTTCTTCTATGACATCTGATCGCTGTCTCTTCTCTAATTCCCCCAACGGATTACTGGCTTCTAAATGAGCTGGCTTGAAATGACGTCCGCTTCGAGTCAGATGGTCTACTTCCTCATCACTAGCCCACAGATTCTCTATCGTCTCAGGTGTGTTCATGAGATCCTCCCACTCAATCATACCAATCAAATCACTAGCAACAGTGGATGCATAGGCAGAACTAGGCCATTTGTGGGAATCAACCCATGGGGATCTAGGGTAAATATCATGGTAGACAACTTCTCCGTCTTCTCCGGTGACCTTAGCAACTGCAGAGGTCCTATTCTCAAACTGTTCCCGCAAGATATCCTGACTCAACTTCTCAGGTGAAGAAGGAATAACTGGTTCAACTTCTGCAGGCAAATCATCACACCCCGTTGGAATGATAGGTTCATCAGAAATCTTTCTCGATGAATAGAGCACGTAATAATCAAATTTACCGCTCGATTCTCCTAACAATCCGACCTCCGGGTCTCCCGCTAGATATCTCTCCTTCAACTGACGTTGAGAATTCCCACTTCTAGGAGCTTCTTCGAGAACTTCAGGTTGCTCAGGTTCTTCATACTGATACAACTCTCCATCATCAAGTAAACCCTGAACCAATTTCCCTAAAACTCTACAATTCTCTGTGTCATGCCCGAAGATGTTGTGGTACTGGCAAAAAGGCTTATGGAAGTGAGGTATGAGTGGGGTAATGAGGCCTTGGGACCGGGCTTGGTAAAAGGCTTCGGTTAAGATAGTTTTGAGTGGGACATATGGGCGGATTGGGTGACGAATTTTTGGGTCGTCGAGGCCCAGGGCATTGATTTGAGCTGGTGGCGGTACAACATGGGTTGGGAGAGGGTTACTGGTGACATTTGGTTGACTCGGTGGATTTGGTGGGGCAATGACTTTCTTATCAATGAGGTCTTGGATTTCATGGCGAAGGCGCATGCACTGGTTGTTGTGATGGCCTTTGGATTGGTGGAACTGACAATACTCATTTTCTTTGAAATTTCTGGGTAATGAATCTGGATGAGGGCGGGGTTCCAAAGGGGTAAGGAGACCACGTGCCTTCAATTTCTCAAGGACACGTTCCAGGAACATGTATAGATTAGTGAATTGGCGGGCCGGCTCTCTAGCTTGGAATGAGCGGTTTGGTTGGGTAGCATGAATAGGTTGGGGCGATGGTATTGACTTCAGGGTTGGGTTTGCGGTTGAGAGGTGGTTGACGGTTTCTAAAGGGTTCTTCGGCCTTGAGAGCCCCACTAGCCAGAGCTGTGATAACCCAAAAATTTTAAAATTTTTACTTATGCATCTTAACTTAAGTTGTGGGGCATATTTTTTTTTTTTTTTTTTTTTTTTTTTTTCATTTGCAAATTTAAGAAAGTTGATTCATAAACTTTTGTAAAATTGCAAGCAAGCCCTCTTGATTTATTCAAAATAATAATAATAATATTTTTGTAATGCCAAACAGCCCCTAATGTTTTTCCTCATAACAAAAAAAACTGTGGGCTGCTTTATTTTATAACCCACATCTTTTTCTCTTTATAAACTTAAGACATTTAAGAGTTGAGAGAGAGAAGCTGAGAGGGACCCGAGAGCTCGAGAGCTCGAGAGCCGAGAATGGGAGCTCAGCCGTGAAGGAGGTGCAGCCACCATGGTCCCGCCGGAGCTGCCGCTAGAGAAGCCACCGGACTCTTGCTGGAGCTTCCATGTCTTCTTCAAAAAGGTAAGTTCGTACTTGTGATAGATTGTATTCTTCTTCTCTTTATCTTCATGTGTGTTTGGATTTCTTAGAATGGGATCTTGTTTTTGGGGTTTAGATGTGATTAAGCTCTTGAAATCAAAGGTTAAACCGGTTGCTCGTGGGTTTGTGTGTGTGTGTGTGTGTATGTGTTCGGTCAAATCCTTATTCCTTTTTCATGGGTATTCTCGGATGGTAGAGTGCTGGATTATCGTATGGGGTTTTGAGTTGAACCCATTTTCTTGTGAACTTGAGTTTAGAACCAGAATGAGTGTCGGGTCTAGATCCGTGTTTGTGAAGGAGATTTGTAAAAGTTTGTGGGTTTCAAAACATGCACAGTGAAATTTCAGATGTTCGAATTATGTTTTGATGCTTAAAAACCTGATTTGAAACTGTGGGTAAATGGATTTGTGACTATGTAGGTCTGCATGTGAGATTTAAAGAGATTCGATCATGGGTTCGAGCTTGGTCTTGACAAATTTGTACCTTGGGTTTTATTTTGAGAAATATACACTTTGGGTATATGCGTTTTTGCACTTTGTTTTGAGCTTGAAAGGATAAAATCAAGGTGATATGAACTTGCTTGTAGGATAATCTATTCCAGAATGTTTTTCTATATGGATCTTTAAAAGCTATGGACTACAGGCAAGGATCAGAAACATTTTTATGAGTTTTTCCAGAAAATGCATCCTGAGTTTTGTATTTCTGCACATTTGAAACCTTGGGTTTTGATATTCTTCTCTTTTAAAATTTCTAGTTTTGATAATATTCTTCGGACATGTAAGTCTAGATAATCTCTATGTGAAGTTTCATGGCTGATTTGGATTTGGGATCTGAGTCTTTGATTTTATTTACGGCTGTGATGGACTGTTAGTTGGAAATTTAAAGTTAAGCAAGCTTGTATGTTAGTTTTTGGGTTTAAATCCTTGTTTGAAACGTGAAACCTTGATATCTAAAAGAGTTTTGTACATGGGTTATACTTTGTTTAGCTTTTAAGCTTTTAAAGCATGTTTGAAAACTGATTTGAGTTTAGAGAATACATATTTCGGACTCTTGGGGATTTGTTATGATGGTATATTCAAAGCTGAATTTTTTGGAAAATAAACTCATGACTCTATGTTTTATAAGAGGGCTGGATTTTGATAGTTTCAAGCAAGTCCGAATCCTCCACTTTATTTGCTTGTTCAGTTTAGTGATATAATGAAACTACCTAAGGGTGAACTGATGCTTACATGCATAAGTTGAGAAATAAACCCTTGGTTTTAAACATTAATTTGATGAATCATAGTGGGTTACTCACTAGACTGATTTTTTTTAAAAAACATTGTAAGTTATAAACTTAAGCTTGCATGTGATGGATTCATGGTTAGAAATGATTTCTGTTGAGTTTTGGAGGTCTATGATTTGGGAAAATAGTGGACAGTAGCTATGACTGCTGGATTCCAAGCCTTGAACTTTGTTTTGGGCCTTAAAACTTTAAATCTTTTGTTTCATGGTTATTTGAATTTAAAACTTGGTTAATCTTTGCAAAAACCCATCCTTTTTATGTTTGGCTTGTTGCTTGTAGTTGGACTCATGCTTGTAAATGGAAGCTTGGTAAATTAGTGTTATAGTAAGGCTTAATTGTAGATTAAAAGTGTAAGTCAAGTGTTTGAAATTGTACTAGGTTGGATTCAGGTTTTAGTAGAAGAAATTTAAGCTTGGTAGTGTTTTGATTAAGTTGGATGAAGTTGGAAATCATGTTTCAGCCATGTGTTTTGCTGCAGAACAGGGCATTACCGATAATGGCCTATGCCATTATTGGTAATGGAACCTAATGGTGCTTTTCTTCATTGTTTTCCCTTAAATCTTCTTTTCATCATAACTTTATCATATGAACTTCGTTTTTGACGTACTTTATATGCACGAAAAGCTTATGAAGTCTACTTTCTAAATTTTGAGGTTTTGAGGTCAAACTATATTTAGAAAGAGAATTATTTTGGTAATACCAGGTTTGCCCCTCGTGTGTGCACTTTGTCTTCTTTGGCCTGTTTCTTCCTTTTTACTTTTCTTTTGCCCATGGAATTCAATGCGTGGTATCTTGACACACTTGGGAGCACGTCTTGGAAGTTTTGAGTCTTTTTATGTGGCATTTTGGGGTTTTGACCCATAGGGTCGCGAGTGAGCAGTTTTGAGAGTCGTATTGCTTTACTTTGAAGCTGTGGGTGCTTGTGCTTTCTTTTGATCCTTCTTGCTTGCATTATTGTTTGTTTCTCAGACTTGATTTGGGTCCTTTGGAGGACCACTTGCATTGGTGCATGAGCATTGCATTTGGGAGGCTCGTGGAGCCGCAAAGGGTTGGAAACACCGTTGCATTGAGGTAGGGATAAGTAACCTTTTACTTCTAATGATGATATGTTTGTTTTATATCTATTTTGAGAACTTAGTGAATATTAAACACATTTGAACAATTGATTTATGAATACTTGAGAACCTCGTTGTTTATCAAATGGTCGAATAGATACATGGAATATAACGATTTGAGAACCATTATTGTGTGGCATTTTTATGAAATGACACTAAAGCACAGAACTGTGACTTTTGACATCTTAACTATGCTTATTGGCGAATTATCTAGAAACGCAATGGAATGTTTATATAAACTGGGGAACAACCTTTTGATTATATGTTTTAAAGGAAACGTTAAGAAGGCATAAGGTGACATTGCTTTCGTAAATAACTTTGATATTCTTGGTTTATAAACGTATGCCTGTTTTTCTGAACTGGATTACAACTGAATAGGATGATGAGATATTTTTAACTAGTTGTTCCCTTGATTTTGGATTGAACTGAAGGTTTGGAAATGAATACGATATTCATGAATTACGATTTTATAATGTATCGACACAGGAAACACGATTTTGTCTTAAGAACTGTTTTCTATAAATGATGGTGGATTTTCAATGATTTTTAGAAAAATGCTTTGATACGTGTGTACGCCACTTATTTACAGCTTTACCTGCTCGCTTTGGAAATTGGTTTGGATGTATATATATTCTTGCTGCTATGCATGGTTTTGGCTCGGTTTGTATCACAGGAAGGTTTCTTTATAAGGGCCCATGGTCCTGGGTGGAGCCTTAGTGCGGACCCGAAGTTTATAGCCCCGTAGTGGCTCGACAGTTGGCCGTGCGTTATAGGCAACTGATCGGTTTCTCTCGAGAGGTTAGACCCCGTAGTGGTCGGTTTCGGTTACGCTGGTACCGGTGGCTTGTTAGCCAAGAACCAGTAACTTGTAATACGCTCACGAGCCTGGTTTCGATGGACATAGATGATATTATGGTGAGACACTTGAGATGAATAGTTGACATATGGAACAACTTAATTAATTGTTTTCACTGAAAGACCACACAAATTTATAACTGCTTTATTACTGTTTTATAAACGTTATGGAAACTTTGTTTATTTAAAAATATTCCATGTATCATTGTATTGTTGTTATTAGTAGAGGTTACCTTATTCCTACTGAGCACGTTGAAGCTCACCCCTGCTTTATGCAGCAGATTTCAGGTTGGCTTGGGTTTGCATTCATGGTTTGGACAAGCCTCTGCTCGAGGGTTGTTGGATTGCTGCATGGACTATTTTGCATTAGGACTTACATAATTACGAGATGTGTATTATTTATATTTTCCTTAATATCAGGATTTGTCTTTGATTGTGGCACAACCTATATGCCAGGGATGTTGGCATTATTATCTTTTGATTTATTATTAATACATAAGATGTTTGGGACATTCGTATGAGCATGACATATCATATTGTTAAATATATATATGTATATTTCTTGGCTCTCATGAGGATGTATGAATGAGCAGGTCAGGTTGTACCTCTATCTTGACACGTGTCGACCTACCCGGGATGGTCGGTATAATAGTCAGGTTGGGGCGTTACAAGAGCATCTTCAACTTGAGTGCCAGCAATAACAAGGGCTTTGAAGTTAGGGAAATATTGCGAGAACAAGTACTTGTTATAAATGGGCAAGAGACCCTTCAGCACCATCTGCACTTGTTCATCATTTGTAGGCCTGTGGGTCATCTACGAAGCTTTCGCCCTCCATCTAGAAATGAAAGCAGAGAAACTCTCCCTCGGTTCCTGCTTAGTAGTCTCAAGATCCCTACGAGTCACATCAATCTCAGTGTTGTACTTGTAGTGATTAGTGAACTCATTGCAAACATCCTGCCATGTCTTCAACTTAGTCTCATCTAAGGATAAAAACCACTTCGAGGCTGACCCTTTCAGTGATTCATGAAACATCTGAGCCAACAACTCATCATCGGCTCCTCGAGGTTGCATCGCCCTCACATACATCTTCAAATGGGTTTTAGGGCAACCCATCCCATCAAACTTCTCTAATTCCGGCATCTTAAAACTGAACGGCATACGGGCCTTGGGGAACAGTGAAAAAGATGTTACATCAACCATGTCATCAGACCGACGCATCCCCTTCAGGGCTTTCTCTAAGGCTTCAACCTTACTCGACAACAGGATCGGATCCTCAGAGAGGAACCTAGATCCACTGGGCTCGCCATCCAGATTGATGGGCTTAGACTTGGCTCCTGCCTGGGCCTTGGCACTGTCATCAACTTGGGCTGGGATAGGTGGATCAGAGGTACTCTTCGGGTTCTCTAAGTGGGCCTCCTTAACCTGATCTGTACTGGTCTGTTTATCTTGGGACATTTTCTTAATCTGTTCAGTCTCACGGGCCAGGGCATCAATTCGGTCCATGATAGCATTCAACACTGTAGCAGTGGTACTGGATTCTCCGTCAGTCATTGAGGATACACTCGGGGGTTCAACACTAAAAAGATGCCCTCTAGAATCACGACGCCAGGCCAGAATTCTACACCATGAAATGGATTTTTTTAGAAAAAACGGATGAGTCCATGATGCTCAAAACCTATTGACATACTATCAAAGAGGTGCTATCCAAACAGAAAGAAAGAGAAAGGAGAAAACCGTCCTATCATAATTCCAACTCACTTCCCTATTTCACAAGGGCACTTCCTTAGAAATTAGGAAATAAATCTAAATCACCAATAGGGGAATAAAACATGATCAGCCAAACAAGGCACAAAGAGCAACACCAATGACTAGCCCTTCATTCTTAGGACACTTTCCTTTGAATCGAAGGTCTTAGTCAAAATAAGCCAAAACAACCTAATCACAGAAAAGGGTATGTACCTTTAGAATATTCTCTTCCATCCTCGAAATAGTCCTTTCGTTCTAAGGACCAAAAATACACACCTTTGTGGGTTTCTTTTGAGTTTATTGATATAATTCAAATTGTTTCATCTCATTTTTGGTCTATTCCGATATTATGCATCTGTGACGACCCAAACCTGTTCTATGACATGGCATATACTCTCCCAGCTTCTCTCTCTCTTTCTCTTAGTCGGTTCTCAACTCTCTCTATTTCTCCCGAAGATAGTAGAAGATTGTTAAACGGTGGGTACTTATCTAATTTGAAATGAAATCAGGACACAAATGTCCTTATTTGAATTGTTTAAAATCTTTTGGTAATTTCACAAAACCTTTTATATAAATCAAGTTATTTCTATTTCTAAACACCCTCATTTTCAATAAAACAGCCTTCTATAATAATCTACAGTTCTCACACATTTCAAAAATACAATTACAACAGTTCATTTATCACAATATCAGCTAATAATTAACACATAAACACATTCCAATTAACAATTAATCTACTAATTTAACATTTAAGCACAAAATTAGCTATTTAAAATTCTAGGTTCTTACCAAAAGCCTTACAAAGAGTTCCTAAAGTACTTGTAGATCAACTTGACTTCAATTTGCCTTCATAAGCTTGAGCATGTCTTCAAGTTGGTCTTCAAGGGTTGAACATCTTTGAATTGCTTTGACACTTTGAAGTTTTGATCACTGTGAGCTTTGATTTGAATGATGAGCACTTGGAATGCTTGATGAATGTTGATGAAGACTCTAAAGAGAATCTATGGAGACATAACACTCAACCACTTGTTAAAAGAAAGGTATGGTTTAGTTATCATCAAAATAAGGTCAAGGACCTTAGGGCTAATAGCTTCCCAAACCTAAAAACAACTTAGAAACACTCTAAACCCACATTAAAACCAAAATTAAAAAACAACATCAACATAGGACACCAAAGAAACCCAAGGCCGCCAGGTTAAAGAGAAATTGACAACTTTAAAGCTCAAAATGGGTATTAGGGGTGACCTAAAGCACTCTAAAACAAAGAAAAACAAGGATCAAGAACTCAAAAGAAAGCCTAAAATCATTTTCCAAATTATGCATAATGTTCTCAGTTGATTAACAGGTTATTTACATTCAAAGATGCATAAAATAGAACACATATGCAAGATATAACTAAAAAGCAATAACCAAGCACCGAAATGAGATATCGAACATTTACGTCCCAAGAATAATTGAATGGATCAATAAATGCATCTATGGTTATAAGTCTCCACTCTATAAAGGGATTTTCAACAATATTCTCATATCGCAAAACAAGTATATTCACTCAAGTTCGTGCATGTGCAATGTTTGAATACAAGCTAATCACAGTAAAGTTACATTAGTGCATCAACAAGAGTAAAGTGAGCATGGCACATATGTGAGACTACAAACCTTCAACTCTAAACTCAAGACTCACTGACCCTAAGAAAATTGCTAAAAATGTGCAAAAAGAGAGCATAAACAAAGCATTAATCACCACAAAATTTTTCAATTTAGGCTCACAAATCAATAATACCATGAATCACAAAAAGAAATGAAATGGTATGATGAATGCAATGCATGACACCCCCAACTTAAACTGGACATTGTCGTTTCAAGGAATGTCGCATGCAAGAATGCGATGAAGTACAACTCCCTAATGCACAATCCTAAGGACTAACAACTCAAAAAAAAAAAGGAAAACAAGGGTTTCCTCCCAAGAAGAGCTAAGTTTTACATCTTCAGCCAGGCTTGATATACTTCACCCTCCTAATTCAAACATATTCTTTCACTTTAAGTCTCCTCCCAAACATAACCATTTTTTGCATAACCCATATTGGTTTGGCGTTCTCCTTTGGATTGATCCAGTGCCAATGTATTAAGTGATGACTCCCCTTTAATTTCTGCTCTGACCACTTAATGTCATTCTCAGGTTCCCTATGGGCTAAATCAAACTGGCTCTCGAAATTCTCAATCAAGTTAGATGAGATGATGATTGGGAAAATCTCATTCGGTCCCAAAACTAAAGACTGGGTTATCACCTGAAGAGGCTTCATCTTAAGAGGAGGTATCATTTCTAGCGAGGGAGTTATAGGTGAAAGGGAATCGATGGTTGAACAGGATTCGCAGCGGAAGTCATGCAACAAATTTTTTTTTACAAAAACCGAATCCACCATCAACCTCCAGAGAGGATTCGATTAAGCATCATATCACGATTTAACAAAGTAAGAACATAAATAAATAAATTAAATACGTACTTACAATAACCTCTTTTGTTTTTGCGATTGACGAACCCGAGCTCCAAAAGTATGAAGCCTCCAACGGTATCCACACGAGCACAACACTCTTCGAATCCTGCAACTTGTCAACACATGATGAGAAGCAAGCTTGAAAGCTAGTGGGGATTTCGGCTATGGAGAGGAAGAAGACAAGGGGAAGGCCCTGGGGTTTCTCCTACTTTCTTAAGTCTCCACTTGATGATAGCTAGGGTTGCTTAGTGCTAGCTTGACCCATCACTTCATATTTATAGGAAAAGTTCCCTTTATTAACTTTTAATAATAAAGACCAAATTAACAATAAATAGGAATATTCTGCTTTCTTTAATTCAAAAGACTCTCTTATACTCTATTATGTGTGACCTTTTGGGTTCACCCCAACCTAGCAGTGGGCAGGGACATCTCTATGTCTCCTAAAATAGAAACTTTCTATTTTAAGTTTCAATTGGAACGATTCCAATTATGCCATCATTGATAACACTTTATCAATAAGCTTTCACTGGTCATGAGTGAAGTCTAGCAATGTGTCATGACGTGCCCAAGGTTTGGGTGAATAGTAGAACTATGTGAACCCTTCTTGTTACTTAATCCTTCATCCCCTAATGCCACAGTTAAGATAATCAGGGTATGGATATTAGTCAAAACCCATATCTTAACATCTTGTCATATGTTCTCCAAAATATAATCTCGATAAGATGAACCCGATGAAACACTTTTACAGTTCACCTATCACTCTGGCCAGAGATTTATATCGAGAGTTATCTTTAAGAACTGACCCTGACATTCTCTCTCATACTAATGAGAGTGATGATTCCTCATTGACTACTCATCTATCTCCATGCATGACTTATTAGAGTCAATGCGTATCGATTACATCCTTAGGGTTAAGGCTGTACAAGATACTATCAAATCCTAATAACTAAAGCACAAGATAGCTATGGTGTCTCAGGTCTAAGGACTACCAAACAAATGGACGTAACATAAGAATATTTCTTTGACTTAAGCTCCATAGGAATATTCTAGCAGATCAAGTTCAATGTACATGTTCTCTAACATGCACCCATAGATTAACCTAAGTGTCAATACACTGATAGGAAAGACCACCTATACTCCCAATTGAGTTGGTTTAAATTTGTGCTACCTTTGATGGTTTATAAAATGTCATCTTTAATAAACCTATGAGTAGGAATTGTTTTAGAATAAATGTGTATGAGAAATATAAGTCTTCCTATCTCAATTACTTGAGATATGTTTCTCTAATCATTTATTCATGGACATTATCATATATATAATTTAATATATATAGACAAGTAATACCTTCTAATTAATATAATATGAAACAGACATGCCCTTTAGGATTAGTTTTAGGGCATACCTCTAACAATCTCCCACTTGCACTAAAGCCAATCATCATCGTATACTAGTCTTCGTAAGACAAGGCTTCTAACACTCAAAGGTGTTATGGCAAAGAAGATCTTATGCAAACAAGCTTTGCAATTTGTTATTTTCAATAATAGTATTTAAACTAAAATTCCGTTGCCAACTCTGATGTACTAGTAAATGAGAGCTATGTTCTCGAAAGAGTATAGTATGTACTAGACATTCTTTTAGGCAATTTGTAAATGGCATACCAAATTTCTTTATGTATAAGTGTTTCATTCTTAAAACTCTTTTAAGAATATACTTATTTTATTCATAATCTATATTCTGAATTATTAACCAATATCTGCTCACAACAACTTGCAACATTATTGATTTAAGTACATTATCTTTATTTATATGAGTTTCCATATTTCTCAAATATTTAACTCATATTTAATCCTTCACAAAATCAAAAAGATTTTTGAGAGATTAGAATTCCTGTAACGATTATGAAATTCTTGATACTACACTTAGTATTGAAAGTATGTACTTTATGAAGAAATAATAAGAATAAACTTGATGACTTTATTGCTTCCACTTGCCCTATTGAAACAAGGTACTTTATGTTTTAAACCCTTATAACATAAAATTCCTTTTTGATGTTTCAATAATAAGGCATGATTCTTAACCATAGTGAAAACGTTTGTTTTTCTAATAACTCTCTATTTAAGAAAAACATGCTTTTAAAGTTTATTTGAAGTATCTCATAATCCAAATAACCTTTGATTATATTGTTTGACATATTTAAGATCCTTTAGTGATATTGATAATTCAAACTAATATATAAGGTTTATACATCTCATGTATTATCCCTTTTAATCTCCTTATTAAATAAGGTGATCGGTTTATATTAATTAATGAATCGAAATTCATTTATTAATACGAACCTATATAGTTTGACTATCATATCTATTTATTCAATTTTATTTATAAAGAAATAAAGAACTTTAAATCAATTGCCTGAGATAATCTAAATATCGAATATTATAGATAAGCTGTTTTAAATAAACAAAGTACTTAAAACTAGATAAAACTTCAAAATGAAGTATTTATCACAACTGGAAATAATAATAAATGTTCCTTATTAACTAAATAAAATAGTCAAGAATCAAGCTATAGTGTTAAAGGCAGCAACTCTTGATCCTTTCCAAACACAGCAACTCGATCTCTACTCGACCTTTTGCTTCCCTTTGTCTCCTATATACAATCGCATTGTATAAGAAAAACACAGTTAGGTATCACATACCATAAGCAAAATAATACTAATTCTCAATTAGTAAATGAATAAATTAGGACGTACCATCAGAAGAACCATTCTTCAATGAAGCTAGGTACTCCTTACAGTTTCTTTTCCAGTGACCAGTCTTGCCGCAGTGGAAACACTTTCCTTTGGTAACATTCTTCTTCACTCCTCCTTTCGGCTTAAGATTAGACTTCTTATTCTTCTTTCCTTTGCCTTTAGGCTTGGGTTTAGAAGTTGAAGCCCCATCTATAGCCAAAACATTTCCTTTGGAGTCCTTTTTCAAGGTCTCCTCAGCAGTAATCAACATATTCATCAAGTCAGTTAAAGTAATTTTTCATTCACATCAGACATGTGAAAATTCATGATGAATTGTTTGAATGTTGAAGGAAGTGACTGTAGTAGAATATCTGTGCTCATTTCTGAAGTGATCTCAACACTTAGATCATGGAGAGAGTGGATGTTCCGGATCTCTTGAGGCAGTGCTCATTTACTGATGTTCCTTCCACCATCTTACAGGAGAATAGTTCACCAACAATATTGTATCTTACAATCCTTCTTTGTGATTCATACAACTCCTTAAGATCTTTAAGGATCGCATATGCACTGTCTATGACCTCATGTTGCCTTTGGAGCTCATTGGTCATCGATGCCATCATGTAGCACCTGACTTGCACATCATCCTCGAGCCACTCGTTATAAGTGTCTCGCTCCTTTTCAGATGCCCCCTCAGGCAAAGCATTGGGGCGCAAAGATTTGATAACATATTCAATCTTATCAGTGGCTAAAACTATTTTTAGGTTCCTAACCCAGTCATTGAAATTCAGACCAGTCAAACGGTTGTCATCAAGTATTCTAGATAATGGGTTTAGTGGAGCCATCTACAATAGAAAATAATAAATGTAAATTTCATATTATTTAAACATAAATACCTTTTGGTTTATGAGTCTTTATGTTACCTCCCACTATTTGATTCAAATCTCATATACGCTTTATAAATGAGATTCGGGAATTTCAGTATTGAATTTTCTTTGTGGGGATTGGGGTCCCATCAAGGATTAGTAGTCCTCACATAATAGGTTATTGGGTACTAATTTTGATGAGTGGATAACTCTTTATCCTAATGCTTCTCAAAACAAATTCCAATCTTCCTTTAGCCTCTAAACTGTAGTATCCTCACATAATAGGTTCTTGGGATGCACCATTTTCGCATCTTATGATATCCAATATTCAAAATAAGATGAGATGAATCCTTAGGATGGATTTGTTCCCACATATCTGCAGCAAAACATAACCATTGAAAGAATTTTCTTATCTTATAATGATAGGAGGCTAGGATAAGGCTCACACCTCTTCCTTACAAATTAAATTTAAAAACAAGGGTTTTTATAAAAGGTCTTATTTTTAACATTAAACATACATCACATGAATCACATATATATATCAAATATATATATAAAATTTAGACCGAACTTTATTATTAGTTCTCGATTATCCTCCCACTGTCCTACTAGAAGCTATGGTGGATTCATCTTGAACATATATCAAATTAGGTCAAGGCCCTAACCTAGTATACATCACATATATATTTGGGTCTGGGATTGATTATGGACTTTTAGGGTTGGTTCATTCTTTGAGCCAAAAAGATGAACCCTAGGTCTATAGTGTAGGTTAGGTGATCGTAATTAAAATTCTATGTAACTAATACATAGTGACAACCAAGTCTTCTCAAGCTCTTGAAGTCATAGCCAAGTCCTTCTCAAGTCCTCGCTTTTCCTCTCGTACAAGAACTCCATCATGCACCTTGGGTCCACCACTCACCTTCTTGAATCAAGTATTACATTTAAAATAAAAGATAGAAAGGTATTAAGGAGATAGGGGATACATAGGAATAGAGAGGGAAAGAGGCATGCAGGCCCCAAATTAATTACATCACCAAATTTAAACTACTTTAAATAAAATCCAAAATAAACCATACACATCTAATGCGGCCAATCACATCTCATTTAATTGGTCTTAAGTCCATAATCATCTATTTGCATTTACACAATATTGCATAAATAAAAGCAAAAACAAAGTAAAGGTAATGATGGCAATGGCATATAATTAATTAAAGTCATATTATTATTATCTCATAACAATAATGAAATTATTATTATTATTATCTCATAACAATAATAAAGTTCTTTTAAATCTCATTTAAAAAGAATCCCATCATATCTCGTATGATAATACTAGTGTCTCTCCTTAAGTAAAACTCCTAATTAACTCTATTAGGGTTTTAAATAAATAGAATTTAATTTGAGAAATTATTCTTACAATTCCTATCATGAATTTAACACTTTAATATGCATAATAGATTAATCAACATTAACCTATG
>JAESVK010070108.1:0-10744 GCA_017140935.1 Hamamelis virginiana
TTCCGAATGACCTCCGAATTCGAAACGGATTGTTTCATGAGGTTTATATGGATGTGGGGAGTGTATTTGGTGTATCAATTGAGCCTTTGAATGGTTGGGATGGATTCTCCCAAAATCGATCCCACGGGTAAGGATGAGCCGAATTAGGGTTTCGATCAAATTGACCGTGAATTGGTCGTTTTCATCAAAACAAAAGATTTTCAAAACATGTTGTTAAGTGCCAATTTCATGTTGAAACCATGTTTTTAGAAGTGGTGCAAGCCTAATTGATCAATTTTACAAAACAGAGAATGGTCATTTGACCAATTTTGGCACAATCGGGTCGATTGGCAAGCTTTTTGCTAAAACCCTTGACCATGGTCAATTGATTTTAACCCAAAAACATTCTAAAAATGTGGAGGATCAAAACACGGTCGTTTTGAGCCCTGAACCATCGAATTTGGATCAGATTTGACCAAGATATGGCCAAATTATGCAAACCCTAAAAATTTGGGAACGAAATTGGGAAGGTCAGCATGGTGACCGTCCTAGCTAGGACGGCCAACCGTCCAGCTAGGACGGCCAACCGTCCATGCCTAGGACGGCCACCAGCTTACTCGAGCCAATTTTGCCATTTTTGAGAATTTGACTTACTTTGGCCGATTTGATTTGATTTTTTGGCTTAAATGCGAAGGGTTTCAGCTTTCAAACCCTAGAGAGACTCATTCTAAGCCTTAGGATCATTTTTTAAAGAGATTAATCCTAGCCATTCAATGCTTTGAACCCTAGCTCTATATATATTGCACTATAGAGGTTCAAGAGAGAGGAAGAATTTTAGGGTTTTTTGAGAGAGGAGGCTACAGCTTTTTAGAGGCTCTTCATTCTTACACCATTGAAGGAGTAAGAAAAAAAGGCTAAGGGCTTGGAGGAGGTTAGCCAAGAAGGGAATCGAAGGGTAAACACTCAACCATGGTCTTATTTTCTTGATGGGTTTTCGTTTTACTTTGTAGGAGTTTTCCCTATGCATGTTTGAATAGATTTATTTCTTTCTTTTATTTATGTTAGTATGCATGATTAGGTTTAGCTTTGTTATTATTTCATGTTAGTATGCATGTTTAGGGTTCATTAGTTTATATTATGATTTTATGTTAGGATGCATGCCTAGGGTTAAGTAGTTTTATTATTATTCTATGTGAGTATGCATATTAGGGTTGTCTTTTATTATTATTTTATGTGAGCACGCATGATTAGGTTTAGGTTTTTTGTTATGATTTTATGTTAGCATATATGTTTAGGGTTAGTTAACTTTATCGAGATTTTATGTTAGAATGCATGTTTAGGGTTAATGAAGTTTTGTTGTGATTTTATGTGAGTATGCATGTTAGAGTTAGTTTTATTATGATTTTATGTAAATATACATGATTAGAGTTAGCTTTGTTGTGATTTTGTGTGAGCATGCATGAGTAGGGTTAGATTTGTTGTTATTTTATGTGTAAGCATGTTTAGAGTAAATGTTGATATATTTATGTTGTTATTTGAATCTCATGATAATTGATTGGTGATTTTAATGATAATATGAGTATGTCAATATGTTATTTTAATGTGTGAAGAGTCTTGAGTCTTTTTTATTGTGCTTTTTATGATTATTTGAACACTTGATATGGATTTGATGGATTGAATATAAAAATTGTGTACGAGGGAGCGTGCAAAGGTAAGATCCTCCCCTTTGTGTTTGGATTAATTGTTTAAGCATGGTTTTGTATAGTTTTTGATATGTTTTTGCATGGTAAATTAGTTGAGCATGTTAGATTGTATGCTAGGGTGTTTATTTGATTTTATTATGGATTAAAGATGGTTTTTAAGCTACTTAAAATATGTATTCAAATCTGTCCAGATTTAAATACATACTTTAAAGTGGCTTAATTAACATTTTTAAGCCATATTTTACATGATTTTATTAATAGTTTCATAGTATATTCATGTAGAAAGCATGCTAGGACATTTTCACATTTTTATTATTTGTTTTCATGATTTTTAGAGTGGTTTAAAGTTCATACCCAAATCTGTCCGGGTTTGTTTATGCCTTTAAATTATTCTAAAAATTATTTTAAGGCCAAATCCAACTTAGAAATATGCTTAGGTTCACATAGATCAATTAGTGTGCATTTAGGAGCATTTTCATGCATCTTTAGAATTGATTACTTGTTTATTTGTTTAAATTTCAGCATGCATTGCATTAGGATTTTAGGGTTTCTAGATTAACTTTAGGGCTAGTTAGAGACCCTAGGCTAGGAAGGTCACTTGACCTTCCCTAGGAATTTCCTTTGTTGTAAAGATCGCCATCAGAATTGTATATTTTATTTGATTTAAGAGTTGATCTTCGAGAGATTTCCTAAAAGATTTTTATGCAATATTTATGAAATAAATATGATTTTATGAGATATTTGATTATTAATTGATTTTCAAAAGATTTGAAATGTTTTAAAAGATTATTTTACTTTGGAATGAAATTCCTCTCAATATGATTTGTTTTCTTGAAATATCTTTGAAAAAGATTTTCAATTGGAATTTGATTCTAAAGATAAGAATTATTTTGGAACATTTGGATTTTATGAATATCTTTTAATTTGAAATGATTTTGAATAAATGATTTTGAACAAACAAAAAACTCTCGAAGCTAGAGTCTTGAATTAGGTTGAAATACCTTTGGTGATGCGATCGATTACAATAGGAGAGTCCTAGGGTAGTCGAACTACGTGGACTTTGATACTTGCTAGGTGATACTAGTAAGTTACGTAGGCGCTAATAGGGCTCAAGTCCGCCCTAGGATGCCCGTAGGGTGTCCTAGGTTCTTAGGGTTTGTTTGTATATATTTTTATTTATTTATTTATTAATATAACTAATATAGATAATGCATTTATATCAATATTTTTTTGGTTGATTAGATTATTTAGGATTGTTTGCATTAAGGATTTAAATAGCCCGAATAAATTAGAAGTCCTTTAATTAGGGCGAGGTGGGTGCCTACAAGTGAAAGCTTGGAACCTTCCCACGTCGTAACCTAGCCCCCCGGATCCAACTCTGGTTTGTAGACTGCTTTTCCATTAATGGAGTTTGGTTTTATTGAAAATAAAATGTTTTTATGGTTTCCTTATTCCTTAAAAATAAGGTGGCGACTCCTTTGTTTTGATTTCTAAACCCCCCCTAATCACATCGCCCGGTGATGATGTGGACACACCACACACAAAGCCCCGTCCACGAGGCTGGTCCACAGAACTGGCGACTCCGCTGGGGATGTCGAGGGCTAAACTTCATTAATTTAATTGGGCTATTTAATTCTTAAATTAATTAAAATCAACCACTTGCATTTGTGTGACTGCATATCATTTTAGTTATATTAGCTGCATGTCATTGTGTGATAGGACGATGTTGCCTTGCCAAACGATGGTCTAGTCCTGATCCCTGTCTCCACTCGACACTAGGGCAATCATGACGAAGCCATCAACCTATTGTCAAGTACCCTTCGGGGTATATCAATGACCAATCAGTACTGTTTGACCCACGCGGCACGCCATGTGTCACATGTGGTTAGGTATATGGATCGGTCTACAATAGGAACCTTTATACCTACCCTTTGCATTAGTCTATGTAGACAGCCTGTAAGACACTCTACCCCACGGTGCTTGCACACACCTGTTATGCTGCCGAAATTTCGACACACAATTGTACTGTTATGCTGCCGAAATTCCTTTTGGTATTTAACTGTACCTTTATGCTGTCGAAATTTTCCCTTGACACATACCTACGCCGTTATGCTGCCAAATTTCTTTTAGCACATAATTGTGTCGTTATGCTGCCAAAATTGTCCCAATTTGATGTGAGCCTTGTTTGTGAATGCTAGAACTTAGGGATATGTTACCCTTAGATAAACTTTGATATTTTTAATATAGGCCCTTTATTTTAAGGATTTTGGTCCTTAGAATGAAAGGGCTATTTTGAGGATGGAAGAGAATATTCTAAAGGTACATACCCTTTTCTGTGACTAGGTTGTTTTGGCTTGTTTTGACTAAGACCTTCGATTCAAAGGAAAGTGTCCCAAGAATGAAGGACTGGTCCTTGGTGTTGCTCTTTGAGCCCTGTTTGGTCAATCATGTTTTATTTCCCTATTGGTGATTCTGATTTATTTCCTAATTTCTAAGGAAATGCCCTTGTGAAATAGGGAAGTGAGTTGGAATTATGGTAGGACGGTTTTCCCCTTTCTCCTTGTCTTCTATTTGGATAGCACCTCTTTGATAGTCTGTCAATAGGTTTTGAGTATCATGGACTCGTCCATTTTTTCTAAAAAGCCCATTTCATGGTGTAGAATTTTGGCCTGGCGTCGTGATTCTAGAGGGCGTCTTTTTAGTGTTGAACCCCCGAGTGTATCCTCAATGGCTGACGGAGAATCCAGTACCACTGCTACAGTGTTGAATGCTATCATGGACCGAATTGATGCCCTGGCCCGTGAGACTGAACAGATTAAGAAAATGTCCCAAGATAAACAGACCAGTACAGATCAGGATAGGGAAGCCCACTTAGAGAACCCGAAGAGTACCTCTGATCCACCTATCCCGGCTCAAGTTGATAACAGTGCCAAGGCCCAGGCAGGAGCCAAATCTAAGCCCATTAATCTGGATGGCGAACCCAGTGGATCTGGATTCCTCTCTGGGGATCTGATCCTATTGTCGAGTAAGGTTGAAGCCTTAGAGAAAGCCCTGAAGGGGATGCGTCGGTCTGATGACATGGTTGATGTGACATCTTTTTCACTGTTCCCCAAGGCCCGTATGCCGTTCAGTTTTAAGATGTCGGAATTAGAGAAGTTTGATGGGATGGGTTGCCCTAAAACCCATTTAAAGATGTATGTGAGGGCGATGCAACCTCGTGGAGCGGATGATGAGCTGTTGGCTCAGATGTTTCATGAATCACTGAAAGGGTCATCCTCGAAGTGGTTTTTATCCTTAGATGAGACTAAGTTAAAGACGTGGGAGGATGTTTGCAATGAGTTCACTAATCACTACAAGTACAACACTGAGATTGATGTGACTCGTAGGGATCTTGAGACTACTAAGCAGGAACCGAGGGAGAGTTTCTCTGCCTTCATTTCCAGATGGAGGGCGAAAGCTTCGCAGATGACCCACAGGCCTACCAATGATGAGCAGGTGCAGATGGTGTTGAAGAGTCTCTTGCCCATTTACAACAAGTACTTGTTCTCGCAGTATTTCCCTAACTTCAAAGCCCTTGTTATTGCCTGTACTCAAGTTGAAGATGCTCTGGCTAGTGGGGCTCTCAAGGCCGAAGAACCTTTCAGAAACCGCCAACCACCTCTCAACCGCAAACTCAACCCTGAAGTCAATGCCATTGCCCAACCTTTTCAGGCTACCCAAGCAAACCGCCCATTCCAAGCTAGAGAGCCAGCCCGCCAATTCACCAAACTATACATGTCCCTGGAACGTGTCCTTGAGAAATTGAAGGCACGTGGTCTCCTTACCCCTTTGGAACCCCGGCCTCTTCCAGATCCATTACCCAGAAACTTCAAGGAAAATGAGTATTGTCAGTTCCACCAATCTAAAGGCCATCACACCAACCAATGCGTGCGCCTTCGCCATGAAATCCAAGACCTCATTGACAAGAAAGTCATTGCCCCACCAAATCCACCAAGTCAACCAAATGTCACCAGTAATCCTCTTCCAACCCATGCTGTACCACCACCAGCTCAAATCAATGCCCTGGGCCTCGACGACCCAAAAATTCGTCACCCAATCCGCCCATATGTCCCACTTAAAACTACCCTAACCGAAGCCTTTTACCAAGCCCGGTCCCAAGGCCTCATTACCCCACTCATACCCCGCTTCCGTAAGTCTTTTTGCCAGTACCACAACATCTTCGGGCATGACACGGAGAATTGCAGAGTTTTAGGGAAACTGATTCAGGATTTACTTGATGATAGAGAATTGTATCAGTATGAAGAACCTGAGCAACCTGAAGTTCTCGAAGAAGTTCCTAGAAGTGGGAATTCTCAACGTCAGTTGAAGGAGAGATACCTAGCGGGAGACGCGGAGGTCGGATTGTTAGGAGAATCGAGTGGTAAATTTGATTATTACGTGCTCTATTCATCAAGAAAGATGTCTGATGAACCTATCATTCCAACGGGATGGGATGATTTACCTGCAGAAGTTGAACCAGATATTCCTTCTTCACCTGAAGAGTTGAGTCAGGATATTTTTGCGGGAACAGTTTGAGAATAGGACCTCTGCAGTTGCTAAGGTCACCGGAGAAGATGGAGAAGTTGTCTACCATGCTACTTACCCTAGATCCCCATGGGTTGATTCCCACAAATGGCCTAATTCTGCCTATGCATCCACTGTTGCTAGTGATTTGATCGGTATGATTGAATGGGAGGATCTCATGAGCACACCTGAGACCATAGAGAATCTGTGGGCTAGTGATGAGGAAGTAGACCATCTGACTCGAGGCGGACGCCATTTCAAGCCAGCTCATTTAGAAACCAGTAATCCGTTGGGGGAATTAGAAAAGGGTCAGCGATCAGATGTCATAGAAGAAGAGGAAGAAATACTGAAACAGTTGAAGAGAACACAGGCTAACATTACCATTTGGGGATTGCTTATGGCTTCACAGAAACATAGACAGACAGTGCTTCGGTTGTTGAATCAGGTGCAGGTTCCTATTGATACGTCCCCTGAGGGTTTGGTAGGTTTAGTAAATCCGGTTCATCATGGACCATCCATCTCATTTACTGAATCTGACTTACCCAAGAGTGGGAGTAATCATCTACAAGCTTTGTACATCACAGTGGATATCATGGGAAAGAGAGTTCCCTCAGTCTTGGTTGATAACGGGTCAGCATTGAATGTGTGTCCGCTCAGTACTACTACTACATTGGGGATTGAACCATCTGAGTTTTCGCCATCAGGACAGACTGTCAGGGCTTATGACAACACTCGCAGAGAAGTTGTGGGAATGGTGACTCTTCCAGTTGTTATTGGGCCAGCTGAATTCAATGTTGATTTTCAGATCCTAGATGTGCCAGCCAGTTTTAATCTGCTTTTGGGAAGACCGTGGATTCATCCGACCGGGGCTGTACCGTCATCACTTCACCAGAAGATTAAGTTTCCTTATCAGGGGTCAGTGGTCACTTTGAAAGGGGATATGGAGATGAACCGAAATAGTCGAGTGCCGATCTGTGAGATCAGCCAGGAGTCATCAGAAGTGCTACTGTCAGGGTTCGAGTATGTACAGGCTATCGAAGGAGAGCCCGAGCAGAGGGAGTTGATACCTCTTGATTATAATCCTCATGGAAATCTGCATGTAGGACAGATCATGAAAGGAATGGGATTCTTCCCTGGAATGGGATTGGGCCGAAGGTTGCAAGGCATCGCTGAAGTTTTGAAGTACCCGTCTGCTATCCATCCTTATGGGTTAGGCTACAAACCTACTAAGGAAGATAAGAAGATGATGGCTCAGAGGAAGAAAGAGAAAGACTCCGCGAAGGCGAAAGGACGAACCCTTAACTCAACCCTTGAGCCATACAGACCAACTTTGAATGGGGCTTTCGTCAAGGAGGGTGATGACTTTCCATATTGTGGTTTCCCTGAACCGTGCTACCTTGAGGACCAGAAGATCAGTGTACCTGGGTTTGAGATTTTCTTCAGTGATGAATGGTGTTTTCCTATTGCTTCAGTGATCGATGATGTTGTTACTAGTGAGACTGGTAAGAAAGAAAGGGATTGGGTTGAAGACCTTGATGCTGGTGCCATGACAGATATGTTCGAGCAGGCGGTTCTGTGTCTCGAATTGCATACTTATGAAGTCGGGGCGATCTACCCAATTGAACCTACAACTCCACCCTTATCAAATTGGGGCTTTGAAGATTGTCCTTTCATCCATGATTGTGAGGAGATCGAGTCACTTCCATCTGATGATAACTTGTAGGTGTCTTCAGTAGAATAGGATTTCCCTGCTTTCTTTGTAGTAGTGTAGGATTTCCTTGTTTTCAATAAAAAAACCTCAACCTCATTTGAAGAGGTACGAGTGTCGGTTTGTTTCATCTTCTGTGTTCTGTTATTCAAATTTCAATCAATAAAAGAAGTATTCATTCTCTTCTCATCTCTCTTGCAGTGTCTCTCTTTTATCATCATTGGATTTGTATGGCATGAATATAGACCCGCGAGAGGATGTTCCTCCTGAGCTCGACGAGCAATATGGAAAGGGGCACGCTCAACCTAATATGGATGAATTAATTTCAATCAATTTAGGGACGGATGAATCACCTAAAATAATTAAAATTGGATCAACACTGTCGCCGCAAGAGAAAGAATCATTGGTAGAGGTTTTGAGAGAGAACATTGAAGCTTTCGCATGGTCGTACCAAGATATGCCAGGCATAGATCCCGACATTGTGCAACACTTTATCCCCACTGATCCGAACATGAAGCCAGTCAAGCAGAAGCTGCGGAGAATGAAGCCAGAATGGGCCTTGAAGATTAAGGATGAGGTGATCAAGCAGATGAATGCCGGATTTCTGCAAGTAGTGGAGTACCCAGAATGGTTAGCCAACATCGTTCCAGTACCTAAGAAGGATGGGAAAGTACGAATGTGTGTTGACTTTAGAGATCTCAATAAGGCGTGTCCTAAAGATGATTTCCCTCTGCCTCATATAGATGTATTGGTCGACAACACTGCTGGCCATGCACTCTTGTCTTTTATGGATGGCTTTTCGGGTTACAACCAGATCAAAATGGCTTCCCAAGATATGGAAAAGACAGCTTTCATCACACAATGGGGGACATTTTGTTATCGGGTTATGCCCTTCGGTCTTAAGAATGCTGGCACGACATACCAAAGGATGGCTACCACACTGCTGCATGATTTGATTCACAAGGAGGTGGAAGTGTACGTAGATGATATGATTGTGAAGTCTGTGGATAGGGAAGGACATTTAGCTGCTCTGAAAAAGTTCTTTGAAAGAATTATTAAGTACAAGCTGCGTCTGAACCCTCAGAAATGTGCATTTGGAGTGACTGCTGGGAAGCTGCTCGGTTTTATGATCACACAGAGAGGGATAGAAGTAGATCCGGGGAAAATCAAAGCCATCATGGAGATGCAACCACCAAAGACAGAAAAAGAAATCCGGGGATTTTTGGGAAGAATTCAGTTTATCAGCCGTTTCATAGCTCAGTTGACGACTATCTGCGAGCCGATTTTCAAGCTGCTAAAGAAGTTTGTGGAAAGTACACTTTGATGGAGCATTGAATAGGAAAGGATGTGGTATAGGAGTTTGTCTGGAAACGCCAGAAGATGTGATGATACCTGTGGCAGTGAAACTGAACTTTAAGGCAACCAACAACATAGCTGAATATGAAGCTTGCATTCTAGCTTTAGAATTAACATTGGCTTTGGGAGTAGAAGAGCTTGAAGTGTATGGAGATTCAGCCCTTATCATATGCCAGACTAGAGGGGAATGGAAGACCAAAGATGAGAAGCTGCTGCCATATCACGATTATCTAGAGACACTGGCGAAAGAATTCCGTCAAATAAAATTCTTTTACCTGTCTAGGCAAAAGAACAAGTTTGCGGATGCCTTAGCTACTCTAGCATCCATGGCAGAGATCCCAATAGAAGGGGGAGTAGCACCAATGATCATTGAATCTAGAGAAGAACCCATCTACTGTTGTGCCCTAAGGGAAGGAGAACCAAATGACGGGAAGCCATGGTATCATGATATTCAGCAATACCTAGAAAAAGGGGAGTATCCGCCAGAAGCATCTTATGTTGACCGAAGAGCTTTGAGAAGGTTAGCTAGCCAGTTCATTCTGTGCAGTGGGAAATTGTATAAAAGATCTTATGACGGTGTCCATCTCTTGTGTGTAACAGAAGATGAAGCAGAACGGATCATTCAGGAAATACATGAAGGGGCTGGGGCTCCACACATGAATGGGTATATGCTTGCGAAGAAGATTCTGAGACTGGGTTACTAGTGGTTGACCTTAGAAAGTGATTGTGCTAAACATGTTAAGAAATGCCATAAGTGCCAGGTGTTTGCAAGTGGTAAGCATCAGCCATCCATGCCACTCACTACCATGTCATCACCATGGCCGTTTGCAACATGGGGCATTGACATTATCGGCAAGATCACTCCTGCGGCCTCGAATGGGCACGAGTACATATTGGTGGCTATTGATTACTTTACCAAGTGGGTTGAAGCAGCGTCGTACAAGACTTTGAATGCTAAGCAGGTTGCCAAGTTCATACAGTGCAACATCATCTACCGGTATGGAGTGCCACGGGAGTTTATTTCAGACAATGGGCAGCATTTCAAAAAAGAGACCGAAGAGCTTCTTAAGAAATATGGTATAGTACATCACCATTCATCTCCTTACCGTCCGCAGACTAATGGAGCAGTGGAGGCAGCTAATAAGAATTTGAAAACCATTTTGAAGAAGACCACTGATACGTACAATGATTGGCATGAGAAGTTGCCTCTGGCATTGTGGGGCTATCGCACATCCATTAGGGCGTCAACTGGGGCTACGCCTTACTCGTTAGTGTATGGTATGGAAGCAGTGTTACCAATTGAGTTAGAGATACCTTCACTAAGGGTAGTTATGGAAAGCCAACTAGCAGAAGTCGATTGGATGAGGGATAGATATGAACAGCTGTCACTAATTGATGAGAAGAGATTGAGGGCCCTGTACCATGTTCAAGGCTA
>JAESVK010070112.1:0-19210 GCA_017140935.1 Hamamelis virginiana
GCAGTTCCACCAGGCACGTGCAAAGCACGTGCTCCCCCCCCTAGTTAGTAAAGAAGTATAGATATTTCATATTAGTATGGATGGATCAACTACCAGGTGCTGCTTCCCTTCTAACACTGAGCATATTTTTTTTTTTTTGGATTACATTGGAGAGGATTCCACTCCTTAACCTAGCCTAATCCTAACCCTTTCCCCCTTACATTTTCACCACGCTAGCCCTAGTGGCTTAACACTGAGCATATTATTACTAATATTATCAAATTGCCTTCCTTTCACATGTCATTTCGCCAAGCATTTGGGCTGTAATCTAACCTTCTTCAAGCTCAACAAACTCATATTGGGCCTTCATTAAATGTATCGGACTCGAGTCTTCTTTGTACAAATTGAACTTGAATTCCTTTCATGAGCTGAGCCACACATGGTAGGCCCGCTAAAAAGAATACTCCGTGTGAAACACCAATAAAAAGGCAAGAAGGGGAAAACAAAAGAAATAAAAATCTTAATTAATACAGTATCTAATAAATGTATGCTTACATAAGTTATGTTGGTATGAAGTTAATAAATAATTGTGAGATACATATTTTGAAAAACTGACGTTGAATTAAATATTTTTCTTATGAATGTCATGTATGCCAAAAACCAGGCTAATCCAATGACAAATTTCAAAATATAGGCTATAAAAAACTATGACCGCTAAAAAATGTCAAAAATTTTCTCAGTAATATTTCTGAGAAAGCAATCGTTGGATCACTGTGATTTTTGGCATACGTATCATGCATAAGTATAATATCTAATCCAACGATAAATTTTTCAAAATATGTATTCCAAAATTATCTATCACCTTTATGCTTACATAAAATTTTATAAATATTAAAATATATGCTGACGGTTCATTTCTGCTGATTTTCAATCAACCTGGAAACCCCACCAAATAGCAAGGTGGGGAAAAAGCCAAAAGCAGAAGCTGACATTCAACCAGCAGAAAAAAAAAAAAATAAACGTCCCAACTCTCTCTCTCTCTCTCTCTCTCCAATTGCCAGCAAACAACGACAATTTTCTTTACCTTGCTTTGAACGGACTCTAGCTTTGAAAAATCATCATTCTGTTGTTGTTTACTTCCATCTCAAGTTTTATTATAATCTGTTTTGTCAGTTTAACATCTCAAAAACCTCCATATTCTACCAATCTTTCCCTTTTCTCCTTGATCTCTTCATCACTCCTCTGATTTGTAGCTTTCTTTCATTCACCTTCAGACCCTCTTCTCTACCTTTGCTAATTATCAATGGGAATCTACTATTTCAAATCCCAACTAATTTTCAAACTTAAGGCATTTGTTTGAAGTTAATAGAAGTTCTTGGTGTGCTTATAATTGAAGTATCTTCATTTCCAAGCACTTAGATAGTTTGAAAGATTGAAATTTTTGATTGAACAGACTGAAGGGCAGTTCATATGTGTAAGTTTTCATCTTTTGCTTCTATAGTATTCATTGAGATCAAATTCCAGTTTCATGGCTACAGAATTATTGGCTTACACCTGATAGATTTAGAATTTTTTTATACTTAGTAGATTACATTTGGATTGATACCACTATGAAAATATCCAAAATTGCTTCATGGATTTCGGGTTATGGTCTTTGGATTCTAGTTTTTGCAATAAGTTTAATATTGCTAAGATCATATTTTCAAGATGGGAATTCTGATGATCAAAGCAATAATAAGGTTCAGTTTTGGACAAGAGGAGCAGTCCTGTCAAAAGGGTCTGGCTACCCCCCTGTTCTTGCTTATTGGATTTTGGGTACTAATGGGGATAGTAAGAAGATTTTAAGGCTATTGAAGGCAATATATCATCCAAGAAATCAGTATCTTCTTCAACTTGATGATGGTTCATCAGAATTTGAAAGGGGGGAATTAGCATTATCAATTCAATCTGAAAAGGTGTTTCGAGAATTTGGAAATGTTAATGTTGTTGGCAGAAGTTATGCTGTCAATCAGATGGGATCATCCGCTCTTGCTGCCACACTTCATGCTGCTGCCTTGCTGCTTAAGATCAGTGCAGATTGGGACTGGTTCATTACATTGAGTGCTTCTGATTATCCACTCATGACTCAGGATGGTAAAAAATACTAATGCTTTTAGCTTCTTCATTGATTAAGTTTTTATTTTGTACTATGAGTTTTTAATTTAAATTGGAATTCAAGTATCTAACCAAGTTCCTGAATTTCTAAATGACTCTGGATCTGTTCATTCAAGCCAACTTTGTAAATTTGGATGGACTTTTTGGTCTGAACTCACTGGCCTTTTTATATACCTTTGTCCCTTACAGTGCCTTCTACCTGTATGTTTTAAGTTTTCATTAACCTATTGTAATTGGGGAGAAAAAACAAAAAACTTGTCTGATCACAACTAATTGCCTTTGCACTCATTACCATTTTTTTTTCATTTTGTTTTTTGGTCAAGGATAAAATTTGAATGCATGACTGGCCTCTTTGGGTCCCTATTGACTATCTCATATTCCCTGTAAAGTTTATGAAGATTATATTTAGATTTTTTTATTTCCTAACCATTTCCTCTAGTTTACTGAGTAAGAAGATAGCCTAATTGGCAGTGGCTTTGCTAAGTTCTGAAATTGTTGATTCTTCTTCAGATTTTTTGATCCATCACATTATCTCATAGTATCATAGGACATCTTATGCTTGATCCAATGGTTGTATATGTGTAGCTTGAATGTTTATTTTCTTATGGCCCTTGGTAGAGCATAATGCTGAAAAATAATTTGTACATGTAGCAGACCCCTAATACAGTAATACTTTGGCATAAGACTTTGTTTTTTATGGCAGGGGGGAGGGGGTGTTTGTTATGCTAAGAACATCAGAATATAATATACAAAGAAACAGTACACTAGATTCTAGACTACTCCAACCCAAGACCTCCTCTTTACAAGATGTCATGATCCCAGAGAGATGCCATTAGATTACAAGGCCATATGCGCATAAGACATTAATACCCTTTTGAAGCTATTCTAGATAAATATACCATTTAATTAGGAAGTATTGCTTTAAAATTGTTATAAACAATGATACTACCTACTTTAAAATGTCCTCCTTTGGGCATCCATTAACACTATTACTGATGATGCTTGAAACATCTTTTAACTCTATGCAGATCTCCTCCATGCTTTCACTTTCTTGCCGAGGGATCGCAACTTCATCAGTTATACTAGCAACACAAGCTGGAATGAGTAAACACAGGCCACAGTGACACTTCAAATTAATGTTTTTTTTCCCCTTCCTTTAATGAGTTGAGGAAATTTAAGGTGCCCAATTACTTGGTCATGATTCATGAACATATTTAGAGTCCCACCTCCCTGCATGTTTGCAATGCAGAGTCCATTAATGGGTACCTTAAATTTCCCATGTTCAGATTCATTTCTATACCATTTCCTATAATTATTTTTTTTACATGGAAATTGATTCATTGTAGGCGGGAAAAGATTGATCGAATTGTGGTAGACCCAAGTCTTTATTATCAAAAGAATACACCACTTATGTATGCTGTAGAGAATCGAGCAGAACCAGATGCTTTCAAGATTTTTGGAGGTCAGTTTACTCTTTAAATTAAAACAACTTTGCCTCATTTGGGTATGTTTGTCACTTAGGAATTTGGGGTGAGAATTTTAAATTATGAAGAATTAATGAAAGTTTGGATCTTCATTTAATAAAGTTTTAAAATATACAACTTCTTTGAACATCTCAATTTTCACCTCTTCATGTGTGAGAATTGCCAATATTTTCTTAAAATTCCTTCTCTTGTTTTGATCAAGCAGGTTCACCATGGGTGATTTTGAGCAGACCCTTCATGGACTACTGTGTCAAAGGATGGGATAACCTCCCAAGAAAACTACTAATGTACTTCACCAACATACCTTTCCCTCTTGAATCCTACTTCCACACTGTCCTTTGCAACTCACCAAACTTCCAAAACACTACACTAAACAATGACTTAAGCTACAATATATTGAACACCCCTCCACAAGAAGGCAAACTCCATGTCCTAAACATGTCACACTATGATAAAATGGCTGCAACTGGTGCAGTTTTTGCTAGACCTTTTCATGAAAGTGATCAGCAGCTTCTCCAAGATGTCGACCAGAATGTATTGAACCGCTCGTCCAATGGGGTGGTGCCCGGAAAATGGTGTTTAGGGAAAGGAAAGAGTAAGAGCATAGAGAGTTCAAAGGGTCATGGTGATGAGGAAGATTTGTGTTCCAGTTGGGGCAATATTAATGTTGTTGAGCCAGGGACTTGTGGGATGAAGCTTAGAGCTTTTTTGTCTAAGCTTGTTGATGAAGGGAGATTAAGAAGTAATCAGTGCCATCAATAGTTATGCTTGTATATATAGTTGTATGTTGGAAGAGAAATGGGAAGATTATTGGAAGGGTGTGTTGTGAAAAAAAATTTCTTTCCAATAAAAACATGCATTTCATACAAACAATTTTTTTCAAAATTAATCCCTCATGTTGTTGAAAAAAAAAAAAACCTTTTTATGCAACAGTAGATTGTCTTAGTGAAAATTTTTCAAAATTTTCCAATTGTCTCTATCCCTCCACTAGTAATTGTCTTCAAAATTTTCCAGTTGTCTCTATCCCTCCACTAGTAATTGTCTTAAACCCGATTTACATTAGCTTTACTTAAAATTACTTTTTGAGAAAGAAAATGCTATATATCGTTACAACATATCATTACAAGTATCGCTACAAGAAACAAGGACTGTAAATTTTCAAAAATACCCACCGGTGATTTTCCGAAACTACATTCGTTTTCTTCTTGTAGCGATTCGTTGTAGCGATGTATAGCATTGCTCTTTTGAAAATTAAAATTTCATATATCTCTTTATAGTAATGTTCAAACAAAAACTTAGATATATCGAAATTTTCATATTAGAAGTGATGGTGTAAAAGTTAGTAAGGAGGTTGATTGTTTTATACCCCTCAAATTAGTTAGAAGTGATCGATTATCATTCCTTTTTTTATATCAGATGAAATTTTGAACTCTAAAAATAATTTTATGCAAAGCTATTTTAATCTAGTCTAGCGGCTAATCGTATAATTTTTACTATACCAATCACCACTTTTTAATTCATTCAATTATTGTATGAGTAATGTTATATTTTCCTAAAAAGTATATCCCTAGTATTAAATTATTAATCTTTAACACATGTCAAATTATAATTGGGTTCAACCAATTATTTGGGTAAACAATTTTATTTTTATATACAAGTACACCATCAATGACCCATCATCAATTAGGTCATCATGCAAAAAAAGTTTTGCCAGTGAGAGCATATTAATGGAGAGACATTCATGGCCACTCATTCGTGATAGTCATTTATTATTATTATTGCATAAAATCCTATATCACAATGTATGGGTCTGAACATTAACGGTGTTGCAGGTTTTGGTCCTTTTGGAGGATGGGGGTAAGAATCTTGATGCTACCTTTTAAAAAGAATAGGGTTCCAAGGACATAATCCATTGGGCAAGTTGCTAGGTTTCATTCTCTCCACCATCCTAAAATGCTAAACAAAGTAAAATTAAAGAACCCATATGGCCCAAAAATTGTATGCATATATTATGAAAGAAAAATATCGAAAATCTCACTAACGGAATTTCTGTCTAACTTTCAGAAAGACTTATGAAACCCACTTCATGATACCATAGAATTTTGTGAATGGAAATTCCGTAGGCTGCACTTAATATAAAATATTTCATGTTTGACATGGAATACATATATGGATATATATGTATGATGAGTAATGATGCTGTCAACATTTGCTGATTTGGATAAAGTTAACAAATACTCCATAACCTTTAAATTGTATCCTATGGCTGAGATTTAACTGTCATAAAGTATATGCTGATTTTAATAAAGTCAGCAAATGATGATAGAATAATTTCACTGTATACAGGGGCGGTGCCAGGATTTAAAGTTCGGGGGGGCTAAGGGAAGAACTAAGAAGCTAATAAATTTATATACACACATACAGAGGTGCTAATATCATGTGCATCAGGTGCCCTCTTGTAAAGCCACTTGCACTATAAATTTTGCAAAACTAACCGTTGGATTAGGTACCCCTATAATGTATGTCATGCCTGCCAAAAATCACAGTGATCCAACGGTTGGTTTTTGAAAAAATGTAATTTTGAAAAACTTTGACTTTTTTGTTTTTTAAAATATTATCATTTTTTTGCAGTCAGTTTTCTCATAAACCAACCGTTGGATCATTGTAATTTTTAGTAGGCATGACATACATTATAGGAGTATCTAATCCAACGGCCAGTTTTCTAAAATTTACAATACAAGTGGTTCTACAAGAGGGTACCTATTAGCACCTCTGTACATACATGTGATTTTTTTTTTTTTTTTGCAAAAGTTTGGGGGGCTATAGCCCCCCTAGCCCATTAATAGCTCCGCCCCTAACTGTGTATGATGTGCACGTATTTCTGTATGAAAATATGAAATGTCCATAAAAATCAAGATAATATATAGTATGATCAAAAGATCTACACTCAACGTGTCATCATCGCAATAATGGATACACATGAAGCATGCCGCATGCTATTATGATGCCACGTACGAACACCTTACAATAATGATGATGAGTGCTACCATTAATGGAGCGTGCTGTAACTTTTTTTGTCCTAATTTTTTTCACTGTGCTACTTTGCATTGAGTATGATTTGATTCTAGCACAGTGAAAAAAAGCTAGGTAGTGAAATTTAAATTTGTTTTAAATACCCATGTGTACGAGTTTTCTTACCATTTGCCCTATGAGTTTTTTTTTTTTTTTTTCAGCTTTTAGACAATAATTAGTGTAAAATTACATGCAAACTGCAATTGAATGATATCATGATTGTTTTAACTTAGTAATAACTTGTAATCATTTTGGAGCGAACAAGGTAATATAGATTCAAATTTTAATTTCCTATGGATAAAAAAAATTCCATGCAAACCCCCGACAAATTCCTCAAATAATGCAAAATTTTTACCGTCTTCATTCTATCACCTAATGTGACACTTAAAATGGGTAAAATTATCTTGCCATGACATGCTATAATATTCATTGCGGCACTAACCTATTAAACTATAACATGTTTAATAAACACAAGTTTTGGCGTGTATCTTGAAATAAATTTTAATAGTTTTTTGTGAGATTTATATTTCGAGATACCCACTATTAAATTAAATACCTTTCTTATGCATGCTAATACAGACCAAAAATCACATCAATAAAATATCACTAGCAATTCAATCTATAAATTTATATTTTTAATCAATAAAAAACTTACATTTATGAATAAAGTAATTCTTTATTTTTTATCCATCTGATATTTAATATAAATAATTTATATGAAAGAAACATATAATCCAGCGATGAATTTATCAAAATACAACTTTCACACCCAAAAAAAAAAATTCAGAATTTATATAAAATTATGTCATCGTACATAAATTTATTCATTTGTATTGATGTGACATTATTTCATTTATCTCCCATACTAAATGAATCCGGATCCTTCGCTTGGACTTTGATATGTTTGGTTGATGTATCATGATCTAGATACTCTGTTTTTCACTTGGGTGATGTGCAGATCATGACACATCATCCAAGCATCAAGCAAACCCAAACAGAAAATCCTCATTCTAAATGAGTCTGCTTCAAAATGATATGATTGTAAATACCAAATGATATGATGGCAAATAGTAGAAGGGAGATGCATGTATTGGGAACTTACATACATATTAATTCTATCAATCTCCATTAATACTTTCTCCATTGATGCTGACAAAAAGCAAGATAAGTAAAGAATATCAATGAAAATACACGCAACTGCTTCACAAAAATGAAATTTCCATGATTGGGCAAGCAATGTCGCTATTGGTGGAGATTAATTGAAGAAAAACCATTTCCTTTGCCTACAGAAATATCAATTTCCAACCAACCAAACAAACACGTAATTGAAGGTCAATATCACCAAATCAGATCTTTTTTCTTTTTTAGGTCTGTACTGCCCTCATCCTATCCCCACTTGTCTTAAAAGTAATGGATTTATATATAGATTAGGTGGTACCATAAGTAAGAATAATAATCAACCACCATTAATCTCTTTAACTAAAAGCTATGGTTGTAATGAAACCCATATGCCTGTTTTCCAATGACAGAAAATCTGACAGCATGTCCCAACATTTTTACCCTACTCATTAATAAAGAATCATTTTTACCCATTTGGATAGAGAAGAAGTCCCAATCACAAGCAGCTTGTGCACCGTTTGGCCAAAAAAAAAAAAAAAATAGTTTCAAAAATCACCCAAAAGCCAAAAAAACTGCTTTTGTGATAATCATCCAGATGGGTGATTTTCCTTTTTGTGATTCTGCTTTTGATATCAAAAATTTCCTAATACCAATATTGCCTTTACAAAAATAACTAAAATAATTTTCTTTCCCTTCATATCCCCCACATAATAAATATCTAACACATCCGTTAGTTTTCTCATAAACCAACCGTTGGATCACTGTAATTTTTGCATGCATGACAAACATAATACGAGCATCTAATCCGACGGTTGATTTTTCAAAATATCTATCCCATCTACCCTATTAAGGAGTGGACTGCTAATTTGAATCCCAAATTATAATTATAAATAAGATTATTTAAATTATTTATTATTTATATCATTCGTATTATTTATTAAATAGTATTATTCATATTATTTATCCTTATAAATAATTAAAACCAACATCTTCATATGATATCCGAACAGACAGTAAAATTACTTATAGTACCAAAAGCACTTTAAAATACAGTATTCAAACGCAACTGACTTCTGCTTCTACTTCTTTAGATTATACTTCTCTCCCACTTCTGCTTCTGCTTCTTTTCTACTTCTCTAGATTCTGCTTCTTTTCTACTTCTATTTCCAAACGGCCCCCTTGGCGGCCGCCCCCGCCCCCCCCCTCGCTCACACACACATGGTTAAAATGAGCCTTACATTTTTTGACACATCTCTCTCTCACCAACTTTAAACTGCATCCACAACCACCTCTGCCCAGCCACCAACCCTTTAATTTTCAAAGTTGCTGAAATATCCTGTCCTCACATTTATATATCATTTTTTTTGTGATCCAATTCCCAAAAGTATCAACCTTTTCATTGTCTGTGGAGTGTCCTTTCTTCAGCTTGTACTATAATTAAATAGGTGTCACATGTATATGGTGATTGATATATCAAACCAAAATTAATATGTGTCCAATAAAAAATAAAACTTCAATTTATTAATTGACTAATTTAAAAACCTATGGGGGCATCTAGGAGATTTTCTTATAGCTAAAAGGGTCAACATTATAAAAAATAAATTATTCTTAACCATATGATATTTAATATGAGCTAGAATTTATTGGTCGTAAAATCATCTAGTTATTTCAATTCTATATCATTTTTTGTGTGATGTCGGAGTCCCCCACGTTGTATTCTTTTCCCCTTGTTAAGCTCAATTTTATAGGCTTGAGGTTCAGCACTGAGTCGAAAGACTTAGGGTCTGTTTGTATTTTCTTAAAAATTTAAATTATTTTTGAAACTTAAAATTCTACTTTATCCAAGAGATGAGATGATAGTCGCTTTTAAACATCATGGTGTATGATAGTTGGCAAAATTTTAATACTAGAAATTATTGTGAAAAAAGTCAGGGGAGGCCTAACTTTTGTGTCTATCATTTATAGTATGAAAAATTTTGATATGGGAAAAATATGATTTGAACAGAAATCTAAAGAAATATGTGAAGAGATAATTCTCCAAAAATATATTTTTTTTAAATTAATACAGATGGGCATTGAGGTAGAAAAGAGTTAAAAGCTAGTATAGCATAAGAAAATCAGTTTGTATTTAAAAATTATATTCAAGAATAATTTTATGTCATAAATTATTTTAGTTAAAGATAATTAAGAGACCACTTTTGGGTCCCAAAAATAATTTAGTACTCTTGAAAGCTAATTCAAAATAGGGTCATATAAAACCGAAATATTACATTATATAAGCCAAAAATTTGAGGAAGCAATGCTGGCATTGTTTTCCTCCCCATTATTTTAAGACCCAGAAGCTTCGAAACACCAATAACATGCATTAATTGGGTGTCATATGACCACCAATTGTTCATGCGATGGGTCAAGGATCATTATATTAGAGTCGACCAACGATTTTCAAACGCCGGCTCCGGTGGACCAGTAGAGGTTTTCGTCGCCTAGGAAGATACAAATCAACAACTAGAAATTCCCATCTCCACCAAATGAACATTACAATTTAATTCGCCAATTTACAAATTAAATGTGTTTTGTTGTTCGAAGTGTTCGTCTTTAGATCTGAGTAAGAAACCAACTAAATTTAGTTCAGATTGTTATGGCGCATGACTCTCATCTAAAAGATCATGGATTCGATTACTGCATTTGGCGAGTTTGTAGTAGTTTGCTTTAAGTATTAGACTTGTATCCTTACTTGCCCCACAATTCTCGCATTGCGGTGTTAAAAAAATTTAGTTGTTCAAATCCATGAAGGGTCACATCCATTATACAATCTTAAATGTTGGTTTTTTCTCTCTTCTATCATGTTAAAGGTAGAACTTTTTTAAATGTGTACGCATGCAACTTCTTTATGCAATAATTGTTGTTTTGAATTAAAGAAAGTAAAATAGCAAATTAAGAGGATTTTTTCATGTGCTTTCAATAATTGATTTTGTACCAGCTCCATTCATTAATTAGATTGTAATAAAAATGAAAATTTTGACTCAAAATGGTCATTTCAAAAACTAGACTTACGTAATGGAGCTATAAAGACGGTATATTTGGTGAAAATTCAATAGCTATCTATAAGTTGATGAGAAATCAAAATCATTGATTTGATGATATTTTTTAAGAAGGTTCTATAATCTGATTCAGCTTTGAAAACAAAGCATTTCAAGTTTGTAGAAATGTGCACGAGCTCCATTAAAGCTATTTTAAGTTTTCAACTTCAATACTTCAATATATATATAAAAGATGCACCGGATGCTTTTTGTGTATCAGGTGCTCTCTTGTAAAGCCACTTGCGGTAAAAATTTTGGAAAACTGACTGTTCGATTAAATACTCTTATAATGTATATCATGTTCGCCATAAATCACAGTGATCCATCGATTGGTTTTTAAATAATATAACTTTAAAAAACCGTGACTTTTTTGTTCTTAAAATGTTATCAATTTTTAGCAATCAGTTTTATCAGAAACCAACCGTTGAATCACTGTGATTTTTGGTAGGTATGACATATAAGAGGGAATCGGGTGCATCATCAGGTGCCACCTGACCATAGCACCTCTCTCTCTCTCTCTCTCTCTCTCTATATATATATATATATATATATATATATATATATATAGGACTACTTTTATACTGAATTACTAATCCTATGAGACCATTATGATTTTAGTTTACTAATGGGTATTTGGAACAGTATCACATCTAAAGTACGAACATCAAGAAAGGAAGAAAGAAACAAATAATTAAGATTAATCCATTTCACGTATCAATTCCCATTAAACAGCCATATAAAAACACCCTCCCAAAAAAAAAAAAAAAAAAAACTACCCCGTTTTTACTTTTTTTTTTTTTTTCTCAAATGGGAAAAAAGAAAAAAATACAAGTGAGGTTACAAGACTAAGATAATCCTCAAGAAATTCACTCTAATCATTCTCCATTAAACACGTTTCGTTTCCTTTACACCACCACACTCGCACGTACGACTCAAACGGAGCATTCAGCCCAGCCTTCCTCCTGGTCTCGTCGCGCTTTCCTGACTCTTATAACACGTGCGAGCTTCGACTCGGCGGCCAAGATCAGCTTGGCTGGTACACCGGAGATCTCCTCAAGCCTTTTCAAATTTTGGCATGCCGCTCTGTCACTGCGCAACCTCAAACTCACCCAAAACGACGCCGCTAAGGAGACACGGAATGGCAAAACCGTTAATTCATCCAAACAGACACTCAAGGCTTGAGAGGCCACGCGAACAGTGCTACTAGTGCAATTACCATTTAGCCCCAGTTTTCTGCACCAATTTACCAAAATGCTCTCCGCCTTTGCGTCAACCTTCGACGGAGCTGGCGATCTTATGGTTTGCGTTTGCGTTTTCGTTTTCGTTTCGGTTCTGCTCTTCTTCTTCGCCGCGGATGTGACTTCGCCGGAAAATCTCGTCGGGAAATTCGAATCCACGCCGGAAATATCACTCATGGAGCTCGAGGACGCGATCTTCTCCATTATCCGGCGATCAGAGTCTATTTTCTTCGGAGCAGTAGCAGAGGACTCAGTGCTTGACACACAAGCCGAAGATGACGGAGACGATATCGAATCGAGGTGGCAGTCATGAGATTCCAGCAAGCATGATCGGCAAACCGGCCGTAACGGCTGGAATCCGACACCGGAGAAGCGATTCCCGACAAATCCCGTGCATTTAGAGCAAACAGTCCGACGAACATGACGAGCTACGAGGAAGTTCGCCTCATGAACCCTAGCGTCGCAGTTCCAGCACAGGAACGCAGAATCAGATGCGCAGTAGAGAGCCGCCTCTCCACTGCACAGCTCGCAAACCCTAGCTTTCATCTTAAGAAAAACCCTAGAACCCTAAAGAAACGCTGAAGTTTATTCCAACGATCTGGAATGGAATTGCCGTATTCCGCCGAAGTTCCGGCCAGAATGCGGCGAAGTATCTGTGCGGAGAAGATCTCAGGAAAACAAGGATATTCTATGGTTTCAATGAAGCTGTACCAAATTTCCTTTTCACATATAAATGGAGAGAGAAAAAGAAAACGAGGCTAGAGAAACGCGGAGGTTGTATGGTTAGAAAGAAATTGCTTGGACTTGGTTAGAGAGAGAAAGAAAAGGAGAGAGAAAGTTTGGGGTGAGAGAGGTGGTGGTGAGAAGTAGAAGACTCAATGAGAAATGAGTCGATATCGATATATAATAAGTTAATAAGAAGAGGAGGAGGTGGTGTGGTGGGTATGGGGCGTTGAATGTGGGGGAGAGAGAAGGTGAAACTGGTGGCTGTCTTGCTATATACGCTCTGCGTCTCCTTCTCTGTCCACAAAACCTCGTTCCCCTCGAACAACTCAATATCCCATCTTTTTATTTTTTTGCACTCATGCCCCTTCATTTTTATTTTATTTTATTGTGAGAAAAAATTATGAGTTCCATTTTCTAATATACCCCTTGAGTTAATTAGAATGGCTAAACTAGTTCATCATGAGAAAAAAAAAAGTATAATCAAAATGTTGGACGTTGGTTCATTGTTTAGGAAAGATTAAATATTTCATATATTTAGAATATAGACACGGGCGGATCCAGGAATTCCATTCAGGGTGGGCACCTTTTGTATTTTGATTTCAAACTTTAATATATATAACACAAAAAAAGGCAAAAAACCAAAATACATTGTTTATATAAACAAAAAGTAACAAATAAGAGGCTTATCATAAAGATTTAAAACGTAGATAAATATTTAAAACAAAAATGAGGGTGGGCACTTTAGCAAATCTATATTATTTGAATTTATATATACCTATTAATTTTTTTAAAAAAACATTTGAGGGTGGGCACGTGCCCACCCTGGTCACAAGCTGGATCCGCCCATGAATATAGATGGTAATATTTCAAAATATATATATAATAATTAATATATTTTTAAAAATAAATATATTTTAAAATAGGGAATTTAAAATGATTTGCTTGTGTGGCACCATTTACCTTAATGTTCTATCTGGAATAGAAAATGGATAAATGGAAGAGAAAAAAAAAAGATGATTGGACTTTTCATCGTTGATCGAAGAAAAAATTTTTATTTTATTTTTTGTGTTTTGTAAGATTTGTGAAGATCCTTTTTATGAGTTTATTACGCAAGAAAGAGAGAAAATATGAAATATTTAATTTTCTTTCTTATCTTTACTTATTTGATAAATAAAAGAACTGGAATTTTTATCCATGTAAAAAAAGTAAAGAAAAAATAATAATAAGGCAATATTAAGTTCATCCCCTTCCTTTACCCTCCCATGCTTCCATTCATCCGTCTCAAAATATATATATGAAAAAAACAAGTGCAAAATGTACATTTTTATGTTAAAAAAAAAAAAAAAAGTTTAAAACGGAGTAATTCATTTTGCAAATTAAAAAAAATTATGTCCTTAAAATTGATAAATGATGGTGCTTCATGTGATAGATGATAGATACCATTAGATTTGGTAAAGCCCAATTAATTAATGATTTGAAGAAAGGAGAAGTATTAAATGGTTTTGTTTATGGTATGTTTCAAATACGAGGGGGGGTTATAAGTGAAGGAAGTTTTGGTGTTGAAGGCTAAAAGAAGAAAACTAGAGAAATAAGGGGTGATGGGTTGAAAATAAGTGGAAGAAGTTGAGAATTTTGAATATAAAATGAAGAATGATTATTAAATATTAATATAATATGTAATAGATATGTGGTCGGTTTTCCAAAATATCTTCTCCTTTTACCAACTGCGTGGGGTCGAGTCCTACAGCCCAATTCTCTACCAGGAGTTCCAGAGACCCTCACTATACCGACACGTGGAAGAATTTGACCACGTCATTTTCATAAAGAGAAACGCGTCAATAGCCCAGACACAGAGCAGTTTCCCAAGTTTCCAAATATGCCCCTCTTCTCTCCTTTCTCCCATATTGACAGCGACTACTACTTAAGCACTCAGGTTTTCTAGAGATAAAATATCTCTCTCTCTCTCTCTCTTATAAAAAGTAAAAAAAATTAGATTTTTTCATTAAAAAATAAAAAAAAATTGTAGATTTTATTACCATGATATATATTACTCATTTCATTCCATAAAGACTAGCATTCTTTTTCTTTCTAATTTTTTTAAAAAAATTTCTAAAATAATACTCTATTTTAAAAAATCAAATTATATTTCTTATAACTTTTTTATATCATCATTTATTTCAAGAATGTCTTGACATGACACTGCATGCAATTGTAAAAGACATGTAATTTTGAATAAAAAAGTAAAAAAAATCATAAATCTATGCATTAATGAATTTTTTTAATACAAGTAGTTTTTTGAAAGAGTACTACTATCTTTATGAGACAGATGGAGTATTAATTTTTTAATTCATTAGATGAGCATAAGCTACAATTTAATTATAAAGATGAGATCATGAGAGGTAGTTTTACACTCGTAATATCATTCATAATACAGGCTAATATATTTATAATAAAAAATAAAAAATTTGATTCGGCCACATTCAAAATACAATTATGTTTTGGGTTGTGAGTCAGTCAGCTACTTAGGGTCTCATTTGGATAAGCTTTTACTTCCTGTCTTTTTAGTTTTAAAAGTAAAAAAATGAATAAGCTTTTACTTCCTGTCTTTTTAGTTTTAAAAGTAAAAAAATTTGATAGTTACTTTAAAAAGTTGAGGTAGCAAGAAATTCTCACTTTCTTAACTTTTAAAAGTAACTATCAAAATTTTGCATCATAGAGAATATAAATAACTTTCATTTTTTTACTTTTAAAATGAAGAAAACATAAAGTAGAAACTTATCTAAACGCACCTTTAATTATCATTCTTTCATTAAATTTTTACAAACATTGATAATGCATACATGAGAATTCAATTTATTAAGTTTTCCTTCCAAGCTTGAATACGGCCATGAAAGAGAGCCCACAATTTTGCAGTAGTATATATATATATATATATATATATATATATATATATATATATATATTCACTTCAACTTTCACAACCATTTTATAGCATCATCGATCTTTAATTAAACCTCCTCCAAAAACTTCTTTAAAATTACCTCTATGTTCAACTTTACGTAACTAATTGGGGTTAAGTTTCAAGTATTCAATTTTTATTTTTATTTTTTGTTATGAAATTAAAGAAAAACTCAAAATGGGGTACCAGAATATACATGGTTCAACAAAATTGCCTACGTCCACGAAGAGGAGATTTTGATATTGATAATAATTATACAAAACAATTATCTGTTTCTTTCCTCTTTCATAGCTTCTCTCGTCGGCGAAATTCTCTCCTTCCCTTTTTTTTTCTCTTCTCTCTCTCTTTTTCTCTTTCTTCTCCCGTCTTCAATTCATATGACGGATTTTTATATATATAATGACAGCGACACTTCTTTATTTTTATCTTTTGAATAATTAATTAGTAGGACTGGTGGATAACCATACTCAAATCAGCTGGAAGACTTTTATTACTGTGCATTCTTATCTGATTCATAATTGTATTCAATTTTTTTTCTCTAAATTCTAAAACTTCCAATTAATCTTTAACCTTTCTAGCATTAATATATATATATACTAAATATATTTATGGGTCTAATACTATAAGCCCCTTGGTAGTAAGTGATACCACCCGTAGACCCCTCCTAAAATATCAGTTTTAGATAATAATAAAAAAATATAAGAAAAGACTAATTTGCCCATATTAACTATTCTATTAGAATTGTTTCAATGTGGGTTTTTCAAATTCGTAACAGAGTGGTAGCTGGCTGGATTGAGGGCGGATTTCTCGCGCCAGAAATCTCGGAATATTCGCATTGAGTTCAAATCACAGCAAACATATTACGATTCGGGAAGAAATTGACCACGTTATCCGACCTACCGGTGCAATATTTCTCAGACCATCCTCCATCGAGCATGAAGAGACAAGAAAAAGTGGGTATGAAAGGTAAAAATCTGATCTTTCCATCCATTTAATCTTTGTTATTATGTATATATATACACTCTAACAGAAACAAAGACGGGAAACAATTATGAGTTACAGAGATAAATTTATCTCTGCAACGCATCTATAAAAAATGAAACCAAATTTAACGTTGCAGAGATAAATTTATCTCTGCAACGCATCTAGCCATCATGAAACCAAATTTATCTCTGCAACTCATGTAGCAAAAATGAAACCAAATTTATCTTATAAACTGAAAAAATTGAAAAATTGAATTGGTATTATGTATATATATACACTCTAACAGAAACAAAGATGGGAAACAGTTATGAGTTACAGAGATAAATTTATCTCTGCAACGCAACTAGCAAAAATGAAACCAAATTTAACGTTGCAGAGATAAATTTATCTCTGCAACGCATCTAGCCATCATGAAACCAAATTTATCTCTGCAACGCATCTATCAAACTAGACTCAAATTTAGTTTCAAAAAAGTTTAATTAGAATATGATGAACAAAAATCTGTTGATCAAGAAAATGAAACCAAAAAGAGATGTCAAAGTAGCAGCCAAACAACTTTAAATGAACACATCCATACCTTCAACAACAGAAAGACACCAAGGTCGAAGAACTTAAGGTCGAATAACTCTAACCGGGAATCACAGAGTTGCTGAAAGAAAATTGATTTTCGAATGGAATCACAGATTTGCTGATAAAGAAAACTGATTTTCGAATGATCTGGTGTTTATGATAAAATGATAAAGTTCCTTCAAATTCAAAAACATTCCATTAATAAATATAGTTACATTTGTATTTCAAATCAATTTTGCATTATCTCTTCCATGAAATAAGGAAAAAGATTCATCAGACAATCACGTACAGCACAATGAAGCTAAAAGTCAGCAAGGGTAAAAACGACATTCACTAATTAAAATATGGATTTATTTTTAATCTAAAAGGGTTTACTGGGAAGGGATCTTATCTATTGGACCTATTGATAATAAAATCAATACTCAGGGTCCTCTTGATAATTTTCCCTTAATAAAAAATTTTTATTACTATTGTACCCACATATAAATTTACTATTAAGGGTAATATTAAATAAATAAAATAAATTAAAATAAATCATATTACTTCCTGCACCCACCTTCTTCTTCCCACATTCATATCTTTTCCATACCTACACTCAAATCTTTACGTTGTCATATAAATTTTTGAAAACTCTAACAAAAAAAGGTATTTATTGATCAATGGATAATGAAGTGGCCATATGTGATGATTCCAACAATGAAAATGTAAAAAAAAAAAATTAGTATGATTCACTTTTTTTTTAGTTGTTTTAATTTTAAGTTCGTGCTTTTGTTCAGTACTACGATATTGAACATCAATCAATGTTCAAATAGGGATAATTGAACATATCACTATGTTCAGTCACCAATTGAACATGTAAAAATGTTCAGCATGGGGTGTTGAACATTACAGAATGTTCAACAAGCACTAGTAGAATATCATCCTAAGTTCAACAGCTGCCAGTCAAACATATAAAAATATTTAGCTCTTATGTAGGATGAATGGCAGAATGGTTGGGTTGCTGTTTTCCGAAGTGAAGAAAATAAGCTCCTTTTTGGATGGAAATAAAAAATATATATTTGGGGCTTTTTGGTATTATGTGGATATAAAAAAGAAACATTTGTTATAGGGTTGGTTGAGTTTGAATTAGTTTGGGTATTAGAAAGGTGTAGGTAAAATTTATATTTTAAAATTTTATTAGTGGGTGTGGGTAGCGAGTGGGTGCCAGTAGCATTATGGGTGGGTGATAATAAAATCACCTTTTTTTTAGTCAAAGAAATAAATGGCTAATTGACAGAAGGATATAAGGTGCTACAAATCAAAATTATAGGGAATCAATATATTCTAATTATCTTACCCAAAAAAAATGTTGTAATTAAAGTTATAGGAGTGTAAAATGTAAATCATTGATAGTTGAGAAAGTGAAACTATAGTTTGTCCTTTTATTAATAGTTTTGGTGAGTTATAATCTAATCAATAAAGGTAAATACTTAAATGGCCGCTAGATTATTTAAATAGCCTATCATCACTCAAATGGCCAATTCATTTGAGTATTCGCTGACTTAAGCTAAGTCAGCAAATGTTGACTTGATCATTCCACTAGTTTTGATAAGTTAAATAGTTGTTATTAGAGGTATTAGTATATATTTTGAATGGGGTCAAGTTCCAGTGACACATACATAGATCTTACTCATGTTTGACACATGATTTAATTTACAAAACCACATATAGAATACATGTTTTGTGAAAGTGACTGTTGGATTAGATGATTTGTTTATACGCATTGCTGTGGACCAGCCTCGTGGCGGGGCTTTAGTTTGTCCACATCATCACCGGGCGATGTGATTAGGGGGGTTTAGAAAACAA
>JAESVK010070113.1:0-15153 GCA_017140935.1 Hamamelis virginiana
TTGGAACCACTTCATGACCAGCAAACCCACTAATAACATCATAAGGAAATCCAAACCCTAAATCCATCAAAATGCCATTATCTTGATCCCCACCTCCATTACTAGGCAATGAAACACACTTTTCATCCAAAGCAAGCGAAAGAGAGGACGAACCCGAAGCACTTGAAGCCTCTTGAGAAGAAGAAACAGTACTAGTGTGACTGTTCATTGCACTAAATTCACACATATTGGTGAGTCCCAAATAAGGGAAGTTAATTGGGTCATGAATCAAGTTTTGCGTATTGACAGTCGGTCCATAATTAACATCGGTTAGCATTGGCGATGCTGCAGAACTCGGAGCTAGTGAGGTTGAAGAAAAATTATGAATATAATTTTCCATGTTCAATAGAGAAGGTGGGGAAGTTGTTGAGCCAAGAAGATTGGGATTTTCAGCGTTGTTGTTGTTGTTGTTGCTGCTTTTGATTTTGCTTTTTGCTGCAGCCAATAGCTTCTTCTTTAACCTTGTGTTCCAATAATTCTTCACATCATTGTCTGTTCTTCCATGTAATTGAGAAGCTATGACAGACCATCTAACCAAATCACAATTAATTGGGCAAATTATAAGTTTAATATGAAACATTTTAAAGATATATATATATATATATATATATACACACACGAAAATTATCATCTGTAGGATGTCATGGGTGAAAATTCATCCGTGATTCAAATCACATGATCAATAGCTATAATTTGCATCCCAGAAGAATTTTCATCATGATATCCGGGGGGTACTTGAACACTCTATATATATATATATATAAAATTAGAATAGTAATAAGTTAACATTAATGAAACATTATGAACATTATAAGCATTATGATAGACTATTTACGAAGTTCTTGTAGTTTTTTTTTTTTTAACCTTACAAAGAACACAATATATACAATTATTTAGTATGATGAATTAGATCGACGAATGTCCTGCTAGGATTAATTTGAACTTTGGTATAACATGCTTAGGGTACCTTACTGGCCAAGATGAGAGGCATCTTTGATTATTTAACCAAATAAACAAATGGCCGGCGTGCATGCCTTTAATAAGTTACAAATAATCCATCATACATTATACTAATTAAGAAGGAATATATAATATAGGAGCATTAATTAAATTTAACTTGCCTGCTCCCCATTTGACTATAGAGAGTATATATAATTCTGTCTTCTTCATCAGTAAAACCTCCATGTTTGATGCCTGGCCTGAGATAATTGAGCCATCTTAATCGACAACTCTTGCCACAACGTCTAATACCTGTAATAGGAATTAAAACACTCATTATTAACAAGGTGAGATTGCAGAAGAAATGAAAAAATTAGTAATAACATTCTGATTAATAACATTGCCATAAAAGTACGAATTTCGAATAGATATCAGATCAAATTAAAGAATTGAAAGACATCAAGGACTTCGAAATTTTACTAGAGAAAAGTGTAAATTACAAAATGGATATAAATGAATAATTGGGTTAATGAATTTAAATGACTTCAGCTATGTATGATATTGATATATATCAACCTTGCAAAATGTATGGAGTTGAACTTTGTACTGAAAACAAATGATCACTACCACTCTAATGTCTCTTACACTGAAAGTTCACAAACTATTGAAGCTAAAAAAAAAAGTGCACAAACTATGAAATGGGTATTCAAGAAGTTTGGTTAAAAAACCAAGTGGGGAGCTTCAACTGTCAAAAATATAATTTTGCTGCAAAATGGGTAATCTGCCAAAAATTTATAAAAATAAGGGAAAATGAAATTTGGGATGATAAAAAAAAGGTTATAGGTCTCTAAAAAGTATGAAGGTTGATGGAAATGGCTATTCGACAAATTGGCCTAAAGATGTCATTCAGGTCAGATGGTAAAGCGTGTGGGCACTGTATCTCGTGCCTAGTGAGAATCCCCACAGAAGCACCCATTTTCATTAAACCTAGTAATCCACTAACAAGATATATGTGAGAGTTACTTTCATAGTACCCCAAACAAAGAGAGACGCTTATTTCATCCTTTTGAGTTGAAAATATAGAAATCAAGAAGAATAAGAACCCCTAGTTGGTGAACTAGGAATCCATGAAAGACTAAGCAAATAAGAGAGAGAGTGAGAGAGAAAGAGAGAGAGAGAGAGAGACCAGCTTTTGTAGGCAAAGCAATCCAATTTCCACCAGTGCCATGTTTCTCAATGTAACTTTTGAGAGTTGCATCTTCTTCAGGAGACCATGGTCCTCTTTTCACGTTTGCTTTGTCACAGCAAGGAGCTCTGCCCATGGCTGCTCACTCAGATTCAAAAGCCAAGGAACAGAGACAGTGATAGAGAAATAATTAGGAGGAGAATTCAGACACGCAAAGGCTAGAATTATGAATTAATCTTCAACATAAGCAAATCAGTGGGCTTCTGGGGAAGGGTTTTTAAAGTGGGTGGCGCCTTGAAAAGCTTGACTTTCTATGACCTTATTTAATCCTCCTTACTTTTTTCCCTTATGCTTTTATCTTATTATAGTTATTTCTTACTTGATAAGATAGAAGGACCCAGTCAACAATAAACATCATGAGAAATGTTAACATTAGTTTAGTTTAACTTGTTTTGTGAACATATATAATTCCTGTTTTTTTTTTTTTTTTTTTTTTTTTACACCAAACCAACAAGGGTTCAAGCTGTCGAAACCCGGTTTATCCTCACTCAGTCACTCGCATGCGGGCCACCGCCCTATAGGGTCGTATCATGCCCAGAACTAATAGGTGGTGGTTGGTCAAAAATAATTTGATTGATTTCAAACTCGGAATAACTCTCATTGCTTGTTTAATTTATACATTATAATAAACTCTTTCCAAGTAAAATAAAAGGGTTTTTAGTCATAAATTTTTTCTTTTAGCGGTTTAAACTCATAGGTCTAAGTAAGAAAGTATTAACCCATAAAGTCTTTACAAGTTACCATTAATTAATAAAAGTCAAACTCCTTTTTTTTTAAAGACTAAACTATCCCCGTTAGATTTAGTTTTGTTAATAATCCTTAATTCCTTTTTGAATCTTTCCTATTTTATCTCAATTTTAAATTTGAATTATTTAAGAAGATAAAATATTAATAATTTCATTTTCTTCAATTATCTCATATATTCACGTTTTTATTTGGATATTATTTCGCTTCTCATAAATTATCTACTTTATTCTAAGTTTCTTCTCCAAATAAAGATAATTATAAAAAGAAAGTATGTTTGATTATTATTTCTGGATCAAATATTTAGGTTCAATTTTTTAGAGTTTTGGTATACGGATAATAATATTTCTTCAAATGTCATTTCCATATACGAACATATATATTTTGTGAGTGTGAAATTAAAACACTACTAAGAAACTATAAATATATATATGCCTGTTTATTCAAAACATTAAAGATCAAATTTTTAAACTAAAAAGTTTATGATTTTACTTCCAAATGACACATACATATAAATATATGGGAATAAACACACATGAATACATATGCAAAGGAATTTGAATGTATATATTTAAGCATTTTTTTTTTTTTGAACTTTTATATGTTTTATGGTTAAAAATCATACATTTTCTTAGCACTCAAAGCACCAAATATTGATGTACAGTCCGCGACTTTTGCCGAACTTCCACACACATGAATGCATATGAAAAAAAATATGAATGTATACATTAAAAAAGAAAAAAAAAAGAAGCTTGAACTCACATGGACGGGCCTAGATTGCTCCTTCACAATCACAACCTCGAATTTTGCTTTCTTTCTTACTCATCGATGAGTTCTTATTTGACGGAAAAAAACGTGAACTCACACGAACAAGTCTTCCTTCTTCAAATGATAAATACAATTGACAATAGAATACTCACAAGAAGCTTGAAATGTATACGATTGGGTCTTTAGAAGCTTAAGAGTTTTTGCCGTTAGCATATGAAAAGCAAAAATCAGTCCAATGTGGGAAGCAATAGGAATGTGGGTTTGTGATCCCCAAAGTCAATGAAATCCCTTTTTTCAAGAAATCCACCCATTAGCTATATTTTAGGAAGCCAAATAATAGGCACGGATTTGAGGGTTTTCTAAAGGGCAAATTTGTCTTCTTGAATTAGTGATTAGGGACCTATTGGGTTAGCTTCTTTTTTGTTGGATCTAAGATGTCAAAACTCTAAAATGAAGGACCTATAACTAAAAAAACCCTAAAATAACTTTTGACATATGCAAATATAGTTTTAAAAGAACTCTAAAGAAACGTATAAAGAGATTTTTAATTTTTTTGCCAAGAAACCCAATGGGCTTATGAGCTACACAATATGAGGTAGTCTTCTCCTTTCCCTTAAATTCTCCACACCCTCATTATGACGAGACTCAAACCCAAGTCTTTAATACAATCCCCAATAGACTTTACAAGCTAGGCTAGCTAGCGATATATATAAAGAGATAGTTCTTTAAAAATACTTTTTGAAAAAGCTAACACAAACATAGACTAATGATTAATTATTACTGAGCGACACTAGTATTTCTCTCACTTCATATAATGTATTGACATTTTTAGGTAAGATCTTTAAAATTAAACGATTAGTTTGATTCGATAAACTTTAATCATCTCATTTTTATCAAAGTTTAAAATTTTAATAATTTTATACTTTATTTAGAGTACTTCAAAAAACAATAAGGGAAGGAAAGAATTAAAATTAATTTGCTAGAAATCAATCTATTTTTATAAAATTTTCAAGTTTTTTCCTCTCATTTTTCTCAAATTTTCAAAAATCCAAATAAAGGCTTGTAAGGCATGGTGTGTAAACTAGATAATTAAAATTAATACTTATAAATATATTAAATGGAATCCATCAAATTGTATAGACTTTAAGTCTGTATATTTTCCATTGTCAGTGCACTGACAAGATTCTAGATGGTCACACAAAAGTTAATGGACCTTGAAAAGTTACATTGAGAAACATGGACACATTTGCTTAAAATATGTAGCAATTATTATATGTAGCAAATTTGCTTAAAATATGATAATGCTTAAAATATGCTTTAGACTTCAGTACTGTTACCATACATTTGCTTAAAATATGTAGCAATTATTAAAAGGGGTCATATGATTTTTTTTGTGGTGAACAAGGGCAGCCCAACCAATTTCAGTGAAACTAAAATACGCTCTTAAACTAGATGATAATGCTTTATTAATGTCATACTAAAGGCCCAGGTTCAATCTATATATATATATATATTTGTTATACAAAAAAGCGTACGTAGAGGTATAGACACAATGAGCTTGGTTTGGGTGCGGATCATGTATGGTACGGATTTTTTTTATTTGGCCTTTTGGCCAATGTAAATCTGGTGCTTTGAAAAACCGACCGTTGGATTGAATATTATTCCTTTGTATTACAGGCATGCCAAAAATCACAGTGATCTGACGGTCGATTTATGAGATACAGACTGTGAAAAATTTTAACAGTTTGTATACTGTTGTTCACCACAAAAATAACCACCAATTGTGAGTTGCCATGTGGCGTGGAAGTTGGTGTGTTAGTGGCCACTAACTTTATTTTTAGTCAGTCACTAATTTAAATTAGTGGGGAGTTAATTAAAGAAAGTGGCTAATTTAATTGGTGGGTGGTTATCCCACGTGTCAAACAAAGATGAAGTCTTGAAAAGTTAGTGGAAAGTTAATCAAGAAGTGGCTATGTAGTTAGTGGGTGGTTATGCTACATGTCAAGTAAGGATTAAGTCTAATAAAGTTAGTGGGACATGTGACAATTATTTAGGCACCATGTGGGAAGTTACAAAGTAGTGGAGCACTACTTTATGAGCACAAAGTGGGCGGTTTACATGGCTGACCAGACCTTCCGTGGCCTATAAATACCCCAATCAAAGGCACAAGCAAAGACAACTCCGACGACCAAAAATCAGCGCAATGCTTCAATCATTCTAATAGATTTTTAAGCCTTTCTCTTAGCAAGCATGCTCATTTTCAAGTTTATTTCCAAGCATTCTTAGTTTAGTTCAAGTATCTTCTCAATTTTAATCGGTAGTTCTTCGAGTTTCAAGCATTTCTACTTCAAGTAAGTGCCGCATTTCAATTTCCAAGCACATTTCAATTTCAAGTATGTTGATTTCCATTTCTAGTGTTGTAATCTCAAGCAATGTAAGTATTTCTCGTTTTAATGCATTTCCAATTTCTTTTCAAGAAAGTTAATCGGTTCGATTACGATGTAATTCGAGTTGGATTTTAGTTTTTCTTAGACATTCAACATTAGAATCCAAGAGGATCAACCTCTAATCCTCGCTAATCGCCTGATTTCCATTCCAATTCCAAAGTAACCGACTAGGCATTTAGGACCTTTCCTAGATTCTCGGCCTAGAAGGTGCAAGAGGTTGTGTTCACACGGTTTTTGGACTTTTTGAGCCCTGGCAAGCCCGCGCACCAAGGCCTTTCTGTACAAGGCCTCAGGCTGTCATATTCACCAGGAACACCTTTTTGGCACGCCCGGTGGGACCACCAAGTGTTGAATGTCTGGGAGACCAATCACAAGGTCAATGAGTATCCCAATTAAAGATCATGGGGTATCATCTGATTTATCCCATGAAGAGGAACTTATGTTAAAAAAGGCTTTGGTTGAATTGACCAAAATTTTTGACAAAATGTCAAACCGCTTGGATGAAACAATAAAAGGGAATACAAATTTAAGTCAAATGTTTTCATTCCATATGGAAAAGATGTATGAGCAAATAGATGTAAAGGCTCGGGTTCAAGTTTCCCAACAAAAGAGAGGTATTAATGAATTAAGAGGTCATGACAAAAAATTGGCTGATGATGTTAGCCAATTTTGTGCACCAAATGACTTGAGGCCTTTTAATGTCACTAAAGCCGGAAGGCCTTTTGAGATTTTTCAAAATCCTCTGTTTATTCCGGAGAGGCCTCCAGAGATTCTTAATATGAAAAATTTCGGGTCAGACCGGAATGAGGTCAAGAATATGATCCTAGAATGTATGGCTGTAGGGGCTACAAAACATGTCGTAAAACCTTTAGATGGAAAAGGCCTGACCAAAGGCTTGGATGAGACCGTTAACAAGCACAACGAGTCTGAAGGTCAAAATATGACATTGGAAAATCAGCCTATAGTCATCACTACTCTTATTGTGCATTCTCAAAATGCAAAAAGACCACTCATGAACCAAATGCTCTGGGGGCAAGGTTTTAAGAACCATGGTCTTCAAGAGTTTGCATGTAATATAAATCATTTGTATGAGGAGGAAATCAAGAGTAAGAGCCAAAACGGCTAAGGGTCCTTCACATTTATGATTGGGGGGCATGTGGAAATGTCAAATGATGAAATCGTGCATGAGAGGCCTTTCGAGGCCTTAACAGAGAAGACCATGCAGGACTTTTCTGGTGACGGTTTTAATATTCAAGGTAGTATGGAGAATGTTCTCATTGGTTGTTATGAAAAAAATGACGACCAGACCGTGCACGAGAAGCTTTTTGAGGCCTTAACAGAAAAGTCGACGAAGCACGACTTTTCTGATGACGGTCTTAAAATTGATGAATGCCTTAGGATTGACAATTATACTCTTAAAAGTACTGTGGAGAGTGTTATTGCAGGTTTTAAAGATGAAAATGACCATCCTTATGGTCAAGAGACCGATCCTCACGGTCTTTATGAAAAAACACCAATCTGTACCAAGGTCAAGAAACCTCTAGATATTGACCAAGGTGATATGAAGGACAACAAAGAGGAGAATGTCTTAACAGGTTGTGATGAAGATGACCTTCTCCATAGTCAGGGGACCGTTCCCGATTGTCTTTATGAAGATGAACTGATCCCTGCAGAAATCAAGAAGCCTCCAGATATAGACCAAGGTCATACAGAAGGCAACAATGATGTATTTAATGAGGTAACAAATGGGGTCAAATACACATCCATGCCTTTCATTTTTAAATTTGTTCAATTGATGTTTTCTTTGGTTTTCTTAGATCAAACCTAGGGATGTCAACAGGGCGGGTTTGGGACGGGTCACCCCTTTCCCAACTCCGTCCCATTTAAAAAAACCTCATCCTATTCCCGTCCCAAATCCATGACGGGTCAGGATTTGGAATCCCATTCCAGTCCCAATTAAAAGATCCCATCCCATTACCGTTCCGTCCCATTTACTATTTTCTTTCTACTTTTCTCAATTTTCTCAACACCTAAACAAATTATAAAATACATCGATGAAAATTAAAGATAATTGTTACTTCTAAGAGTAAAATAAATTAAATCCTTTACGGGGCATGATTGAAATTTCATTTTATTGAGGAGAAACTTAATTGTAAAATACCTATAAAATAAATACAATAAAAATACATAAACATATATAATCGGGGAGGGGCGGGTTTTTAAGCCCTCATCCCAAACCCGTCCCAAACCCTATAGGGTTTTCAAAAAAAATCCCAAACCCGCCCCTAACCCTATTAGGATGACCCCAAACCCTTCCAAATAGGAGTGGGGCGGGGCGGGTACCCGGATGAACCCGCAAAATTAACATCCCTAATCAAACCAGAGTAGTTATGGAAATTATTAGGCATGTCAAAATGAAGATCAACCATCTTTCTTAAACAATCTTACATCCTAGATGGATTCCGGGAGGTCATCAAATTTGGATTATGATAAGATAGTTGGTGAAGAAGGGAAAAAATTTCCGGCAAAAAAGATGGCCTTATAGGCTATAAAATTGGCCTTTACAAATTTTCAGGCCATATAGGCTGAAAAAGAAGACCTTCAGGCCATGAAAAGGGGCCTTACAAACAGTAAGTATTTCGGACCTTTCAGTGCAAAAACGTGATTTTCGGCCCTTTAGGCCGATGATTAGGTTATAATATATTTTCAGAGATATAGGCTTTGCAGGTTGAGTAGAGTGGCCTTTCTAGGCCATAAAGAAAGAGCTCTATAAACCATAGGATGAAGTTCTTCGCCACAACAATGCGCATGAACTTTATTTCAGACCTTTGGAGAAATCAAAACTATTTCAGAAGGCCTTTCCACCATGCATAGTCATTCTAGAAGACCTTGCCAGCACTCATACAGTCAGACTCACCTACAAACAAGACCTTTATGTCACCACAGAAGATCGCCAAAGACCTTCCAAGCAGAAAGCTAAAATCGTAGCAAAAGATTTAAAGGCCTTTACTAAAGACCATCGTGTAAGATTTTTCTGTGAAAGGCCTAAAATCAAAAGTTTGACAATACCAAAAGAAGTTGTAAAAGATCAAGATCTACATGGCAAAAGGTATATATTCTTCCATCTTTACAAATTCTTTATTACAAAAGTAATTTGAAAGATGCAAGAACGGGGGGCAAAGTGTTCACCACAAAAATAACCACCAATTGTGAGTTGTCATGTGTCGTGGAAGTTGGTGTGTTAGTGGTCACTAACTATATTTTTAGTGGGCCACTAATTTAAATTAGTGGGGAGTTAATTAAAGAAAGTGGCTAATTTAATTGGTAGGTGGTTATGCCATGTGTCAAGCAAAGATAAAGTCTTGAAAAGTTAGTGGGAAGTTAATGAAGAAGTGGCTAAGTAGTTAGAGGGTGGTTATGCCACATGTCAAGCAAGGATTAAGTCTAATAAAGTTAGTGGAACATGTGACAATTATTTAGGCACCATGTGGGAAGTTACACAGAAGTGGAGCACTACTTTATGAGCACAAAGTGGGCGGTTTACATGGCTGGCCAGACCTTCCGTGGCCTATAAATATCTCAATCAAAGGCACAAACAAAGACAACTCCAACAACCAAAAATCAGCTCAATTCTTCAATCCTTCTAGTAGATTTTTAGGCCTTTCTCTTAGCAAGCATGCTCATTTTCAAGTTTATTTCCAAGCATTCTTAGTTTAGTTCAAGTATCTTCTCAATTTCAATCGGTAGTTCTTCGAGTTTCAAGCATTTCTACTTCAAGTAAGCGCCGTATTTCAATTTCCAAGCACATTTCAATTTCAAGTATGTCAATTTCCATTCCTAGCGTTGTAATCTCAAGCAATGTAAGTATTTCTCTTTTTAAGGCATTTCCAATTTCATTCCAAGCAAGTTGATCGATTCGATTACGATGTAACTCGAGTCGGATTCTAATTTTTATTAGACATTCAACACTAGAATCCAAAAGGATCAACATCTAATCCTCACCAATTGCCTGATTTCCATTCCAATTCCAAAGTGACCGACTAAGCATTTAGGACATTTCCTAGATTCTCGGCCTAGAAGGTGCTAGAGGTCGTGTTCACACGGTCTTAGGGCTTTTTGAGCCCTGACACGCCCGCTCACGAAGGCCTTTCTGTACAAGGCCTCAGACCGTCATTTTCACCGGGAACAACTGTATACATGATCCACAGCCAAACTCTTCCCTAGAGGCAATCTCTACTACGTACCGAGAGCAACCAATGGAAAAATGAGCACCATAGGTACCATATGACACATATATTCACTAATGAGAATCAGGACACTCGAATTCAAGACCAAAAGCCTAATGACCCATGCCCCGGCCCTATCACTGAACCACTCGTTGCGGTGGTTAGGTTCAATACATTTTCATACTAGCTCCCCAGTTTAATGGCAAAGTCTTTCTGCATCATATGAGAAATTTGGATTTGAAATCCACCATCTTCGTTAATTAACCTTCAACAATTTTCTCCTAACCATTCTTGTAATAATGTTATTTACATGAAAAATAACTAATAAATAAAAGGATAGATAAAAGAAGAAAGAGGTGGATCAATAGTATGCTTAGTACTCATATCATCAAAATGCTTATTGGCATACTCGCCTTTTTAACATTGAAATGGGTCGCATTTACACTATTCAACAATTCTATATCACCCGACACTTTAACCCGAAACTAAAAACCACCCTAAAGTATCGTAATATGAGTGATGTATGAAAAAGAGGAAAGCAGTTTGAAAGGAGAGACCTCACCACTCAAAGCATGACACATCAGGGTGGTTTTTAATTTCGGGTTAAAGTGTCGGATGTTATAGTATTTTTCTTACACTATTATACAAGGAAAACTGCAATAACAATATTGAGATTATCATAAAAATTGAGTCAAATCAAATGTTTCTTCACCTGTCTTTCAATTTGTAGGTGATGAATTGAAACAAAAGTTTGACCACTTTTTTTTTAACTTTTTTAATGTTTGATATAATGTCACTAAAGATATGAGGTTAATCAAAATAGTAAATGAATTATCATAAGCACTCAAAAAATGTCATTACGCAGATAGATATGGTAAAACGTGCTAGAATTGTATCGCGATGATATCATCATGTTAGGGTTTGAATCTCTCTCGAGGCAACACTACAAGAAATGAAATTAAATAAAAAGGAAAAAAGAAAAAACATTCTCAGACATAGGTGGATTTCTTCCAATATGACGTATGGTATGATGCAAGCTGACAATGCCCTGATAGCCATATTGTTCAAGAATTTCTCATTATTTGTACAATTCTTGACATAAAGGTGAGGGAATAAATAGAAAGAAAGAAGAAAGCATAGTCAAGTGATAACTACATGATTTGACTAAACCACTCAATGTTGGGTTCTATGAATGGAAATTCTGGCCAAGTTGTGTTTGATATAGTATTAGCAGCCTCCAGTCTTAACTTTTCTACAAGAATTGTCCCTTTTCAAGACTCTAATTAGATGGTCCAAAATTTTTATAATTTCTCTAGAAAATAGGCTGTGTATGTCATTTAAGATCATTACAAATATACTTTCCTTCTCTCAAGAATCATAACCAAACAACAATTAATATAAGAAATAATATAATTGTTTAAAAAAGGTTTTCTTTTCCTTTGAAAAAACAAGGAGAAATTGAAGGGTACAAACTATAAGGTGAGTGGTAACTTGGCCTTCACCTATGTTTGATCAATGTGTGAAAAAAAAAGGCCCAAATAAGAATCATTGAAAAGGGAATGCATTATTTTTTTTTTTATACTCAATCAAATGAACATCATAAATCATAATATCATGACAAACGTCAAACAAAAGAACAATCTATGCCACACGGGCCTTCCTTTTATAAGAGAGATACCAACCAATTGGAGTTAGTCCAGTTGGTTAGGGTTCATAACTCTCATCTAAGACGTCATGGGTTCGATTCTCGCCTTTGGCGAGTTTGTGGTGGTTTGCTTTTAAGTAGTAGACTTGTATTCTAACAAGCCCCAAAATCCCCGCGTTTCAGTGTTTTCTTCTCTGCTAACAACTAACTCTACTAATGTATAACATGTTACCAAAAAAAAAAAAGACAGAGAGATACCATTAAGTCACAAAATCATTTACTAGGATGGCTAGTATGGGATCGGTTCAAAATTTAACAAATTTGAAATCAAAGCCCGGCCCATGCCCACCTTTGCCGTATAGTGCTACCTAAGCCCAAAGAAGGAAACTTAATTTTTATAGTGAGTTCTTGAACTACTCTTCTTTTTTATGACTTCAGGCTTTGTTTGTTGTTTTTATTTCATGGGTCCATCATTCCCTCTTATCACACCAGCAGTAATGATCACTTGCACAACATCAGGTCATCAGCACATAATCAACGATAGTGATGCATTGTTGGGCAAATACATCTATATATATTTGTAAGACGATATACATTTGTAGAGTTAGTACATTGTTAGTGGAAAAAGAGAAACAACAGATGCGCCAAACCTCCTCCATAAATACTTAAACCTAAAACTTCGAACTGAAAATCAAAAGAACTGTCAAATGATCTTAAAAAAACTAATGTCTGGCCAATATTTTGTATACCAGATAAATTATTCAGACTCTTAAAATGATGGGTCCAATTATTATTATGCAGAAATGGCCACTGGAAAGTCATTTGATGGGCATGGTTGATGATGACAGCTTACCTCTTTATTCCCTCTCTTGGGGCCACATGAGCTGTAGCTCGGAATTGAGATGGTGTGCTTCTCTCCTCCTTAAGGGATAGTTGGGATTTGGATGCTTTAAAAAACAACAAAAAGAAGAAAAAAAGCCCTCTCTTGGGGAAGTTGGGACTTCGAGGTTCCTCTTAGTGGCTGCATAGCTCGTAGGGGAGTATGATGAGAGTGGGTCTTTTGAGATTATTATGTCTAAAAAAGTCTAGTATATCCTTCCTGCCTGAGTGTTTAGTAGGATTTTAGATTTTGACTCATAATCCCATGATATATAGGAAAAAAAAGTTATTAAATTTTGTATAATACTTATGCCTCATTTGTATTAATTTTTTTGAAATTACTTTTAAAAAACTATCTTTTTTGCATATTTCTTTAAAGTTATGTTAAAACCATGTATTCATGAATAAAAATTTTCCTCATAATAGAAGTGATTATGGCAAGAGATGGAAAAAGCTATCTCAAAAGTGAAATTTTAGGAAAAACTAGTGCAAAAGTGAAATATCATATATATATATATATATATATATATATATATATATATATATATATCAAATGAAATTTTGAACTTCAATAGTAATTTTAAGAAAATGTAACACAAATGCCGTAACCTAACACTCCCAGATTGTTAGGCCATCTTCTACACAACAATTACAAATTGTTAAGTTTTTCGTATGGATGTCAACGGGGCGGGTTTGGGACGGGTCACCCCTTTCCCAACTCCGTCCCATTTAAGAAAACGATATCCTATTCCCGTCCCAAACCCGTGACAGGCCAGGATTTGGAATCTCATTCTCGTCTCAATTAAAAAAATCTCATCCCATTACCGTCCCGTCCCATTTACTATTTTCTTTCTACTTTTCTCAATTTTCTCAATACCTAAATAAATTACAAAATATATCAATAAACATTAAAGATAATTGTTACTTCTAAGAGTAAAATAAATTAAACCCCTTAAAGGGTATGATTGAAATTGCATTTTATTAAGGAGAAACTTAATTGTATAATACCTATAAAATAAATATAATAAAAATACATAAACATATATAATCGAGGCGGGGCGGGGCGGGGCGGGTTTTTAAGCCCTCATCCCAAACCCTATAGGGTTTTCAAAAAAAATCACAAACCCGCCCCTAACCCTATTAGGATGACCCCAAACCCTTCCCAATAGGAGCAGGGCGGGGCGGGTACCCGGATAAACCCGCCCCGTTGACATTCCTAGTTCTTCGTGACCTAACAGCACGGGATCTTCAAAAAAAACAAAAACACACCATTAGAGCTTCAAAACATTTACCTCATCACTATTGGTGGCTTCATTAAGCTCCATATTATATGCCTTTGGTTGTTAAGAGATGGAAAAATCATTAAAGAGTATTTTTGGAAACATAAAAATTGGGGTGGACATAGAGTCGATTGGAGTTGCAATAACCGTTCCTTAAATAAACCCTAGCTAGGAACCCATATGAAGCTTAACTACAGCCCAACATTATGTAAGTTTTAAGTTTTAAGCTGGGTTGGATGGCCCAACTTTAACCTCTAAGTGATCTGGATTTTCCATTAATTGGGCCTGTCTATCCATTAATTGGGCCTGTCTAGGTTGACGTCTTCTACTGACCCATTTTAAATGCCTACCGATACTTGCTATCAATATGATGGCCCTTTAAATAAACTTTTCCTAGGCCTGCATATATATATATATATATGGCCCATGTGTAAATAGTGAAACTCCAATTGAAAGTGCCTTGCTTGCGGCAATAGGATGAGCTGTAAATCCAGGCATTCTAGGTTCAAAACCAGCCAAACTCTTTTGGTCAGCCACCAGCCAAAGCTAGTAGTTCGGACGTTATACGATCCCATAAAGCGGTGACCTCATATAGTGAGCTGGAATTAGTCGAGCTAGGACACCTCGTTGCTAGGCAAAAAAAAAAATGGAAGTGCCTTGCACCAGAGTTTCGAAGTGTTAAATCTAAAAATAAAATAAAAAAAGATGAGTTTCAAAGTGAAATAATTGGACCCTACTGGATAGAGAACAGTGCCTAACAGATTGCTTCTTTAGAGGCTATTTGGCAAATCTGAAAATCTTGCTATTTAAAAATGACTTTTAATTGGCTTTTAGGTCACCACTATTTGGCGAGTTCATTTTTTTTTTTTTTAATAAATTTATTTAGCCTTGTATAGAAAATAAAGCATAAATACCATTTAAAAAAAAAAAAAAAAAAAAA